>UELU01143220.1:121610-176530 GCA_900490025.1 Megastigmus dorsalis
CCCCCACCGCCGGTCCCCGCCACCGACGCCGCCGACGACGGTTGAGATTTAAATTCCACTTGATGCTCGTGTAGGGGAGTTGAGGCCTGGGAAACGAGCGCGACGCCGACTCTTTCTTTCTTTCTTTCTTTCTTTCTTCTCTCTCTCTCCTCTCTTTCTCTCTGTTGCTCTCTCTCTCCTTCCTTCGTTTACTCCACCGGCGCGCCTCAATTTATCAGCAGAAACCACTCTTCTCTCTCTCTCTCTCTCTCTCTCTCTCGCTCCCTCTGTTGACCCTCGTACGTCTGGGCCCTCACGTATCTCTCCTTCTTTCTCCTTTCCTTCATTCTCTCTTTCGTCATAACGTAGATTCTCCCGCTCGAATGCGATTCGACTGATTATGTAGCCAGATCTGACCGTTTGCGAGGTTCCTGCACACATACTCGCTCGTTCGCTTTCTGTCACTTCCACGTAACGCAGTTTAAAGACCTTTGAGATTTGAAACTTTAAGAAAGGGGATAATCGTGAATTAAGTTACCGAATATCTTTAACAGTTATTTCATTGTAGTTCAACTGGTTGCCCTTGGTATATATGAACGAAATATAATGTATACGAATTTATTTTATTTGTACTTATATCAATTTAAATGCAATTGCTTAAGCTTTATTGCATTAATAACAAAATAAATTACTTCAAATTTTAGACTGCGGAAAAAAATGCAAAATTCGATGTGCAAAATTATTAGACACGTGTCTGATCATTCTCACTGTATCTACTTTGAAAATAATTATGGAAGATTTATTTAATACATTGCAAACTAGTACTAATTGCTAATCAACTTTTAAATGTTTAACTTTTAACTTTTCAATATTCATGATAAATTATTATTAATTACTGGTGCTAAAACAGTATGATCGAATACAAAGTTTCTGCAACGAGAGGTTTAGACTTAAACTATAGAGATTTTATTTGAGACATACTTATATATATTAGATATTGAGGCTTTGGTACATGTATTTTTCAGGCATAGTGATACTTATTCAGGATATGGATGCGTAATAAAAACAGAATTAATTTCTTATAATATATAGAAAATTATTATCAATATAAAGAATAATTAAATTAATGAACACAAATTTTCAATAACATCAACTTGAGTTGGACTAAATGACATTCTTGGCCAAACAATTAACTTTATTTTATATCCCTTTCAAATTTTCACAAAATGTTTTCTTCAAACACAAATATTGAACCTCAGAAGGAACAATGAAAAAAAGTTTAGCGCTCGTATTTATTTTGAGCGAGCTTATCGCGTAGCCACTGCGCGTGTCGAAGCAACAGCAGCGGGGCCGCGCGGCAGCAAGCTCAGCACATTCTCCTCGGCGTTGTATACAGCCTCGAATTCCAGCGGCGCTTTTCACACGCGCTTATGCGCCAGGACGATTCGCCTTTTTTTTCGCGCGTGGATCCATGTCCGCTGCGAGCCCATACCGAAAAAAAGGACCACCGCCGCTCTCGATTTTCCGCGTACAAGAGGCGCATTAAGTCTCCGGCCGCAGCTTTGAGCTTCCACAACACCCAGTGTACATAGTGCGCCTACATGCGCGCATAAGCAGAAAATCAAAGCCACCTACCGCAGCCCGACTCATTGAGCCAAGCACGAAAAAAGGAGGGCGAGACTCGCCGCTAAACCGCTCCGTACGTGATCGACGAATGGCATTCCCGAGGTGCGGCCGCACGAGGTTTCGCAAACGCCGACGCAAGATTACACGCGCGTCCCGCTCTTTTCACCCGACGATGGGGGGAACGCACACTTGCCAACTTGCTCCTTACCCGGTCACGAGTCACGAACTCACCTCTGGCTCTACGCTAGCAGCTCACTGCCACACGCTGCGCGAGGTCATCTCTTCCTGCGGACAGTGTTTTACAACATAGCCAAGCTCTCCGACAAAGCTTTATCGCCCGATAAACGGCCCGATGGAAGTTTCAAGTGGTTCTTAATCCTCTGGTCCCATGGCTCGAAGGACGACAACATTCGTGCGTTTTAGCATTTTTTTCTTCTCTGGGAATGAAAACGACCGACTTGGGGACAAAAGTGCATCGGGAATTTACTTGCAGTTGCCAATTCGAAGTCTATCGTAAATAATATGTTTTCTTCATTTTTTTTTGTGCTCGGGTCGCATCTTCTCTTTTGCGGCTGTTGACGTGATAAATGTAGAACGATTTGGATTGTGCGATTGCAGAAGTAAGTCGTCAGTTTGAAAATTTAAACATACCTAGATCTTGTCGTAATAATTGAATTTTATGTCGGTTATTGAGGATGAGAGACTATAAAAACTTATTTTATCCACAAAAATTTTTTTTTTTCACTCAGTTAAATGTATTAAGCTTATTTGAAGTTCCAAACGATTAAGCGCTAATTTTAATTTATTTTAAAACTATACTATAATATCTTCAATGAAATAGTCGTATATTTTTTTTTATTCTTAGTACACAGCATTCGTACGAATATCATGTGTACAATGTTTGATAATTTGAGTTTGATTAAAATAACATCCGTCCTACGTGAGTTTAGACTTCAAACGGGTCATTGTAGCTGAAGTAAACTCCGGAAACATTTCAGACTACCGATAAGAGATGATACAGAAAAGCATTCAGTAATAATGCATCAAACAATAATTCTTAAGTTTTGTAAACAATTACAAATGTGCATATTTATATAATTTTACATTTTTTTCTTGTATATTACACTAAGCATGTGAAACTATCTGAACCATTTACGAAAAGTGTGAAGTAATTTATTATTTTCTCACACTCTGGGAAATCATCGCAGATCGTTAAAAACTATTATTGGTTACTTGAGAACTTCTTTGGAGGCGAGGCAGTATTAATTAAGGGCTGTACCCGGGAACTGAAAAATTATGATGAATCGGCGACTTGACGACTACAAGAGGAAGCTTTCTGCGACGCAGATCGGCCGCTTTTTCTCAGGAGTTGAAACCAAGGATCAGATCCGTAGATCCTTAGCCAGGAAAAAGGACATAATTGCATGTCGAAACTCGGACTCTGTAATAACTGTACTTTCCGACAAAATTGACACGTTAGAAAAAAATCTCTATTTTTCTTTTCTTCGAATATAGATATCGTTATATTGAATTCTGTATAATAGTTCAGTTTATTACTTATGAATTATTTATTATGAATTTTGCTTAAATATCTTCTGAAAATTAAGCAGTGCCAGAAGTTTGTGAATCCCTTGGTTCTAAAAATACCTCCAATCTCTTCACGAATACATAAAGATGCATTGACATTGTCATGTCGGTAAACCCTTTTCTAAACGTTTACTTCTTGAAACTTTAAATCCCATTTTAAGTCATCCTTTCGCCGCGGAAGATCAAACAATTTAAAGGTCCGAAGAAAAATTCTAAAGCAATGAAAACTACTCTGTATATATAGAAGCGTAGCTAGAAATTATGTTTCGAAAAAAACCAGTTTAGCCCACTAGGCGTACATATTCAAGCCTATTTTCATCTCCTGGCGTCTGGAGCAGCATAATGGGGGCTTTGTAGTTGTATAGGAAACCCAAACTACTCTCGCTCCCGGCGTCCCGCGTTCAAATGATTACAGAACACATTCTTGACTACCCGTCGCACTTCGGCAGCCTCAGTTATTAATGCCCGGAGATAAAAACTACTGGGACCCCGGCAATCTCTTCAAATTAAACGCGTATGCGTGTATAAGGAAAAGGCACGCATACGTGGCGAGTGATTAATATATTTTCTCGATCTGCTTATATAAAGTCGAAGTCATCTATGCACCTTCGGGGTTGTACGACTTCTCTCCCACGGAAGATAATGATCTGTAGATTTCGGAAACTACCTCGACTTGACTTTAAAGAACAACGAAATCCTCCTTCATTGGTACATGTCCACTTCGTTTATGGGATTTTCTCGGTCTGCGTGCCTCCGCTGAGGCTAACGGAACGGCGACCAAAGTATTTTTAAGCCTTAAAGAAAAAAATAAGATGCTACAAAGTCATTTTCATTGTCATGGCAAAAAGGAAAATCCTGACGACGCTGGTTAGTCATGATTTATGTGGTTGGAGGTAGTTTTCATTTTTTATTCGTTTAAATTTATTTTTTTGCTACAAACACTTTTGTACATCGTATATTGGATGATTGATTTGATCAACTAAAAATAAAAAACTTGAACAGATAATTCGGTTCTAATTATCGAATCATTTTAAAATTTGCAAATTAGTATAGTGGAGATTTATTATGCACACTTTATGCTCTCCATAATTGGTATCGATGCAAGGTAAACTGACTATCCTGGTATAAGTGGTTTACTCTTTATCGAGATCGATCGCTATGGTATTTAACTTCAATAAGTAAATTCTAATTTTGTTCCGCCAGTTATGGGTGTAATAAATTTTGATTATTCAACAATCATATAAATTTAACATTTATATGATTAACAATACGTAAATTGAATAATTGTCAACATAAATATAATTAAAATTACAATTATCAATATATGAAATTACACTAGTTGTTAACGTTCCTATGCTTTTCTTTTTGAATGAAAAATTTATGTAAAAGAAAAAAATAAAGTTCTGGGGTGTCCCGAAGATAATAACAGTAGAGAAAAGATGCTGGAAGTATAGTTTTCTTTTCTGGAATTCGTCACTTTCAACCCACTCACTGTTGTAGGCGACAAAGGTCGGAAACTTGAAAACGACCTCGTATTATCCTTTCTTCGGCTGCGTTCCTTAATTCCTTGCTCGCACTTTTTCGGCATTCCACTTCCCTCCACTTCTTGAATCCCCCTTTTCTTTATTTTCGTCCTTCATCTTCCCTCTCACTTGTCCGTCTTTCCTATTCCAACTGTCTTGTATATTATCGAGTGTATTGACCCATTCTAACGTTCTGGATTGGTTGACAATGTTTATTTTTTCCGCAACTCTAAAATAACATACAACGGAAACGTTAATGCTTTGCTAAATAAAAATACTTTTGACGTTGGCATGCATAAAGGGCATGCGATATACATAGCAAAATCGTTGATAAATATAAAAGAAAAATCATTCGATCATGAATGATTATTATCATAGAAAACTATTACTGTTAATAAATCTATACTGCATAAATTACTGTTCTCAAGCGGTAAGTGTCTGTAATATATAATAATTCTTTTTATATAACATATCCGTTTATTTATTGTTTATTTTATGCGTTTGGTATTCAAATAAATGAAACAATAATTTTAGTTTCAAAGTCATTCTAATTATAGATTATCGGATCTCGCTAATATAACTATCAATTTCTCTTTTAAAAGGCACAAAGAGCCGCCTAATGACGTATATACGTATATAGAATTTATAAAAGGACGCCCGAGGAAGGTTGCGTGAATTAATATCACGAAGTCTACAGCCGTTTAAACGGCATATAAACAGATGTATAATTTCTTCTTTAAAGATCCATTTGTAATCGATTTTATAATCGATTAGCTTCTTAGAACATGCAGTATGTTTTTGATTATAAAGTAATGTGCCAAAAATTTAAATGGTTTTACATATAAATAACTCACATTTTCACCTTGTATATAAGAAATGTGTGTTCAATTGAAATAAGCGTTATTTTTTACATTTAAAATGACTTTGACATGATTACATTTTAATCGATCTGAATACTATATTTTCTTACTATTTTTTTATTTGTAACTGCTACTTACATATCGTGTATTCTTGAACACCCAACATTTTTTCCAGAATTATAACTTATACCTTCGTTCTTTTTTACGAAAAGCTAAATTCAACTTCAATGATCAATCAACAATAATTATAAAGAGTAAACGAAGATTAATGAACCTCCACAGTAACATTTTGCTTAACTGTCGAATTCCTCATAAAACGTTAGATTTCATTGTCAGAGTGTCATATGCAATTTATTTCGCTAAATAGACAGAATGTGAATCATGAAACTGAACAGCTGCTATTCAACTCCACATCAAATTTCTTGGTATTTATAGATATGTCTGGAGTAATAAAAGTCTTTTATTACAATTTCGTACAATTTTGTGCTTTATACATTTATAAAAAAAAAATTCAAATTAACGACATTTTTTAATATAAAACCAGCAAAATAATGTTTACTAATGGTTTTAAATATTCAACATTTTATCATATATATAAAATATATATATTTGTAAGTAATCTAAAAGGTCATTTCAAATTATTCTTGTACGGTAAGAAATCTCAATAGTTTAAATATTCATGTAGATGAAGTCAACAATATAAAAAGAATTAGAACGCTTCCTACGATCAAACTGACAAGACAGCCCATGAATCTCCTCTGCTGTGTAAAGCGAGCATTGAAAATTGAATTAAAAAAATCCACACGAGCGAGCGCTGCATCCTATATTATCATTCCACACGTAAGGAAATTGAGTCTCGCTCGCAGGAACTTTATTTTCGGATCCCCGCCGACATTCGCCGCTCGAGCCACGGAGATTTCAACGGGGGGAACGTTGAACGTCGCATCTCACCCCCGTTATCCCCTATCTATATATACTACCCACACGCACGTTCGCTCCCCGTTCATTGAGAGCCGAAAATAAAAAGAGAAAAAACACGCCGCGAGTGCCTGCACCGTACACGTAAAACCGCTTATGTATAACGACACTCGACACGGAAAGCGGAAGGAAACAATTTTTCCTATACAGACTTTTCAAATTAAATTGTGGATATGTTGAATTTTCTTCAAGTATTTATTTACTATTAACAAGACTCAAACAATTGCACACTATTTATTAGAAATAAATTTTTAATTCGCGTGAATTGATATAAAAGCTATACGAATATCTTAGATTCAATATAAAAGTTGCATAGCCTATAACATATAAACTGATCGAGTTGATCGTTAAATTTTCACCTCCCGCATATCCTGCGCGTATAAATAGCGATGGTCTACAACGAATCGCATCAATAAGTGAAATATTCTTAACTTTCTGCGGCTTCCACCCTTAACAGCTTAACGCGTATACGCGACATGTGGAGGCACCCCAGAGTTACAAATATCGGGGTAGTCGTCGCCCCTCGTTCGCGCGCGCAAACCTCGTCTCCGGGATCGTTGGGGCACTTAGTCTCGCACACAACCTGGAACTCTCTCTCTTTCTCTCTCTCTCTCTCCCTCTCGCATATCCTCGGGGCCGGGAACGACTACTGGCCGAGACTATTGTTTAGGCGTGTATACGCGCTGTGCATGTACAACGCAGGCCTATATATACGCTGTGAGTCGTGGTGTACGTATACGGGCTTCGCCGACGTCGGAGCAGCTGTCGTCGGGAACGAGTGAGACCGCGGCGTGGCGGTGGCGGCCCCCGGAATACACGGACTAATCGATAGTAGCGCTAAGCGCGCCCGAAAATCGACTGGACGAGTGGGAAAAGAGTTGCGACGAGCAAGTCCAGGCATTTACGAGCTTTTCATTGCCATGGAATTAATCGTCTTACATCGAATACAATTTTACCATGCTTAAATCTGTCAATTACATATTCAATCGCTTTTAGACGCCGAAGATTTTAAAAATGTACCAATACTTGCCCTCTTTTTTTGTATATAAAAAAATCGAATCATGTTCTTTCTTTAAAATAACAAAAATTAAAGAAGATAATATCGGCGAAAACTATAGCACGTAGGCACTATATTACACAACATATTAAGACAATATTGGAACTAATAAAGAATTTTATAGATAACATTTAATAATCAGTCTGATAATACTACAAAATGGTACAATTAAAATACTTATTTAAAAGCAAGCTAATTATTTACAAAGTTTTGTAATTCATTATTTATTATTACAAAGATAAGAAGTATTAATTATTTATTCAACTGATTTATTGATTCAATAAATCTACATTTCTATTGTGTTCTTCAATTAATTTTTATCTTTTAGCTTCTAATTCATAAACTATGGTAATCTTTCGTTTTATATAGTACATTCTTTTATTTTCTACTTTCTACGGATTTCTAGAGATTCCTAAGCATTTCTTACTGCTTGTATCATTTTAGAATCCATGAGAATACTTCCAATACCTCCAGCATTATTAATTCCGCTATAGACATGTCTTAAACTAATTAACGATTTTTGGTTTATATGATATATCACGCACTCTTTATTTGTAATTTGTACAGATATTACTCTCTCAATCAAACATCAAACAATTTTTCTTGACTACAAAAAGATACGATAAATATTTATGAGTGAATGAGATACTAGCTGTATAAAAAGTGTACATGTATAACATTGAGAGATATAACAGTTAGATTGATCGGTATTTTCTATCTTTTTACGTAATATTTAATCGATGGAAGTTGCACAAAACATTATTTTTTTCAATTTCGTATTCATAATTATAATTTATTAATAATATTTTAAACTACAAAAGTTTCCACATTTCTTATAAAATATCTATTGTCCTTCTCAATGTCATTTAGGAATGTAGTTGTCAAAACGGGTTAATATATAAGATCGCAGCCTCGAAAAGCTCAATCCATCAAAGGTCGCGATAGAATCGTCTATGGGCGTATTGGTCGGATCTGCTATCGTAATATAAACAGCGCGCGTCGCACGAGCTGCGGCCCACATTATCTCGGAGCTGAAAGCGTTAAATCTGCGGTTGACCATTTCTCGCTTCGAGCAGTTTTTGCATTTCCTGGGTCAGTTTTTGGAAGCGCATTGTCTCGACTGGCTCCTCTGTTCTGGGCCTCTCCCACTCTCAGCTCCTCTCTGCCTTCCATTCAACTCTTTCTCGTTTCCTTTCGGTAGTTTCCCTTTGCCGAGATCTGAGGAGACGCATCCGCAGCGCGTGCACCGGAGCCACGCAGCAGCAGCAGCAGCAGCAGCAACACTTGGCGTGTAGCCTCGGTCTCCATTCACGTGCGGCTCTCCCATTGTCGGAGCGCGACCGAGTGCTCGCGCGCGCGCGCGCGTCCGCTCTTCCTTGCCGCGTGTAACCCTCTCTCTCTCTCTCTCTCTACTCTTTCTTGGCTATTCATTCATAAATTATCGAATTGTGAGCGAGCGACATAAAGACGACACTCGTCATCTCCGACGAGCGGCACACCCAAACTATTTCTTCTCTTCTCAGTTCTCTTCTCCTCGTTTTTGGGAAAACCGTAACCGTCACCGACTGACCCTAACGGATTTTTTCCTCTTACTGCGAACTTGTGCGTAAATAACATTTTAATAAACAAATTGATTGTGGCTTTTAAATATAGGGATCGAGCATAGTCCTAAGCAAAGTTAACTTAGGCTTATGCAAGATTTGCTTTAAAAGTTGGCTAATGGGCTAATTCCCGTACGGGTCTTAGAAACGAACTCGTTCTCGATAATGTATTCATAAATAGTACATCTATAACAACATTTTCGATACAACACGGTTCAAAATAATTCTTATAATAATACTTTTCAAATCGTGAAAGTACGACAGTACAATTATGTGAAAAAATACAACGTAACAAGGTACAAAGTTGCGCTAATTTATTTTGTTCATGTGTAAACTCTTAAGACATCGTATCAACACAGATTTTTTTTGTAGAACAATTAAAATTGGCCAACTCAATTTCTGACAGAATTTTAAGCTGAATTGTTTGTGTGTAATATTATTTACTTGTTGTTATTATGTGTGGACATGAACTGAAAATTATATGCACAGTAAACTGATGGACTTTCCAAATGGCAAATGAAGCTTATATTGAGTTTTCGGTATATATAGTTGTAAAATGATATGGAAATGTTTGTATATCGAAATCGATGTAAACAAAGCAAGAAAGTGCGCGGTGCAAAATAAGTAGCGGCGCGCTGCTCCCATAAAAGCGATTTTATGCAGAGTCGTCGCGGTCGAGAGGCCTTGACACGCGTTGCGCGCGTATACACGAGAGTAGAGGATTTCGCAAGTGCACACAGCTGTTGTGCTGCGCGGAGAGAGCGAAAGAGAGAGAGGGAGAGAGAGAGAGCATTTAAACGGTCGAGTCGGGAGCTCGTATGCGAGAGCTACAGCACAAACGGATGCTCTGTGTAGAGCGTCTCGCGGGCGGAGAATCCGCTGATAAAAAAGGCTTCGCAAGATACTGCAGCCCAGCAGCAGCGCCGGTTGACAACAGCTCGCTATATATAGCTTAGCGCGCGGTCCCCATAGGAAAAAGTAATGCGTAACGGTCGCGCCGCGCGGGACTACCGACCGACTCACTGAGTTCTGGCCCCTTGAACACTGCTACGCTCCGTGCGCGCGCTCTCCTCCGCTCTCTCGGCCAATAACACCACCGAGACGTGTTAGGAACTCGGTTAGGATGAAATTCAGTCCTGTTCGCATCTTCATCTTCCGCACTATTACGTACTCCAGTAGATTTTCATTTTTCAATTCGTTCCATTCTTTGTTAAATTACTAATTGCACAGCTATATTGCATATCTCATCAGTGCATAACAAAGTGCCATTTATTTATGACAATCCAATTGGAACAAAAGCATACATCGCTAGATTTGTCATTTCATAGGCAAAGATAAAAAAATAAAAGAGCCCGTGAATTACCGACGCAGTTTGACTTTCATTGGCAGCTGCGAGCTCTGGCGCGTGGCTGCACGTGACGTTTTAACGCGCGGCACGCGCCTCACACCCACGAGAATTACGTACGTCCAACTAATAAAAAAAACACGTTGAGGGAAGGAAGGAAGAGCGGCCGCTGTACTGCTGCAGCAGGAACCGCAGGAGCGCTCGGGCTTCGGCTCCCCCGCCCGCGCCGCCGCCACCGGATAAAAATGATCGGCTGCGATTCTTCCCCTCTTCTCTACAATCTTTTATATGTATATACAGCGCATCTATATGTGTCTCTATATGTGGTATCTATCGACTCTTTACCGCTGTGTACATATCCGTATATACTAAGGATATAAGGTACGAATTTATGGCATTGAGCTATGCAATTTTAGTACAAAGTATTAAATTTAGTTTATTCATAATGATATAAATACTAATTCACTTATAATATTTAAATAAAATTACTATGTAATTATTGAATTATCTGGATCTATTTATATCTTATATTATTTTAATCTTAATAATCGCAATTGTGAAATCAATGATTGAGGTCTTATTTCTTGTCAGTAGTATACTAATGAAGAATCGTAAAGTATAAATAATGACTGTCAAGCAGGAGTATTAGAGCACTATTTTTATACAGACATACATAACGAGATTAAATTTACTATAATAATCAGTATAGAGCAATTTTTAAATATACAATTTGCAGACTTTTAACAGATCGAATCTTTGGATATATATAAAAAAATTGAGCTCAAGGTTATACTTTACACCTTGCTGCAATAAATATTTATTTGTATATCGTGAGGTGCACCACATTGTGTTTAGCTGTGCTATATTTGTATTTGTTTAGACAGTTCCGTATCAATATAAGCCGTTACGCTTTTTTGCTAATTCTATAGTTGTCCTTCCATTCATCGATTGTATGCCGCGTGTAAGAATTACAAGGAAAAAAACATGTAAAATGCCACTTTTTAGTCTAAACGCGGTGCATTTCTCCAAGGTCGTAAAATTTTCTTTCTATCAAAAGAAAAGCCCGTAAACGCTTGTTTATATTGAGACGTAACGGATGCATTACAAGTTTTATACTTTTTTTATTGCTCGGAGAAAGGGCATGCGGCTTTTCCATAGCGCAACTTAACCGCGCGCCTCGAAGGGAGATTTACACGACAATAAAGCTGCCGAAGTGAAGATTCTGCCTCTGAAGTTTTACGACCACATCCGTACCGACTATTAACTTCCTCAAGCCTGTTCGAAGCGTACATCCTTCTGGGAATCTTCTGTCGCGCTATAAAAATTATGAAAAGCGCTTTTTTTTAAGGCTCAATGAATTTTAAATCAGTTGCAACGCCATGTGCACTTGTATATGATCTCTTACCCCTTTGCATTTGAACTGTAAAATTGTGTGCGCTTTATGATGCATACCTAATGCGAAATAGTTGCAAGTTCCACATGTCCTGCACCGTACAATAGAGATTATTTAAATGCATAAGAAACTCTTGCTTTTTCAAAGGCCTTTTTATTGTTTTGCATTAAAATGTGATATTATAATTATTATTTCATATCGATATTGCAATTATAACAATGATACTTTGACTCAGAACTTTTATATTATATTTATGTTTTTCTTTATATTCTATCAATATAAGTATGCTGTACTAAATATTCTTTGTAAAGTCCCGCAATATGGTTTATCGAAATAACCATTATCACGCGTATTATTACAGGAGTTTATTTATTTTTCTATTAATATCTTTATATTAATTTATTATGAATCCCTTAAGTGCACTTTGTCGATTTGATTTCTTTTCATTGAAATCAATGACATCCGTGAAAAATCAATTATTTATTTATTTATTTATTTATTTATTTAATTATAAACGGGAGTTACCCCTTACATATAAAAATACTTCAAAATAGAAACTAATATGTAGGTGATTAATAATATTTTAAAACTATGCGATTCATTGCATATTTTAAAGAATGTACTGAATCTAAATTATATATGATAGTCACATATTTTGGAAAAAGTAAAGTGTATTAGAGACCTTGGAGTACTTTTTAATGAAAACTTATCATTTTATGATCACATCGATTATCGGGCTAAGTTTTCATAAATTTTTTATCCTCTGCTCAACTTTCATATCGGCACGCAGTTGTTGATGTTAGGCGCGAACACATATTACATATGCACACTCGTCCACGCGTATACATAAGCATTAGAGTACAAGAGAATCCGTTTCGATATCAAATTACTTGCTCGCAAGCGTTCTTTTTCGCTCGAGGCAACATTCACGAGGTAAAAATGTACATTCCAAATCGCGACCCTCATCTCTCTTTTTCGATATACGTACACACACAGGCGCAGAAATTACCCCCCCCCCTCCAGTCGAAAATATTAAAAGGCCGCTTATGCACGCCTGCATGGGCCGCATAATACATTATAGCCCATGCATATATATTGTAGAGGCGCTAGCCACCTCGGCGTTATGAAATCCAACAATACACATAAGGTAATCGCAAGGTTATTCGCCGCACAAGGGAAGCGAAGCAGCAAAGCAGCGACAGCAGCAGCAGCAGCGGCAGAAAAATGTCTACTTGGAAAAAGAGAGTGCGAGAGAGGGGCTGCTGGTCCACATGTTCCGCGCAGAGCCCGCCAAAACTCTCCGGGGCTGCAGCAGAAAATAACAGCTGAGCGATTTTCGATCAATAGCCAAGAGGACGCGCGCAAACTTCTGCGCGTACAGAAACTTCTGCCTGCAATATATATTAGGCGGAATCGCAGGAAACCGGCCACACTGATTACATCGGCTTTGCATCTAATTCTCTTATTCTCAATGCCAAGCTCAGCGGGAGCGGCGACGAGCCACTCGAGCCCCTTAATTGCCAAAATCGTCTCTTTACTTATGCATTTCTACAGTTTCTCTCCCTCTATAGCTCGGCTCGTTTACACAGCTCGGCGCCTTTCGGTTTCGTGCAACTGAATTCCAATGAAGAATCGTAATGATACGCAGGGGTGAATCGTCCGCTCGATGGAAAAAAGCGCGAAAAAAGGTCAAAATGTCACTTTTCCCGAGATCGACGAAGGGGCGGCAAGAGGAAAATCTCATATGAAAAAAACTTCGGAAAGATGCAGCCGAGGGCCGATGATGCACTTGAAAAGGGCGCAAGAATGGGGAATTTTTTGTCCGCTCTCCGCCCCAAGTCGAGGGGTCTTCATCAATTTCTCTTCTCCTATAGGAACGGCGCGCGCGTACATACCTTTACTGGCTGAAAACTGTGCTTTTTTTTAATCCACACACTCTCTCTCACACACACACGCACATACGCATACACATATATACACACACACACAGACACAGTGTCAGGAAAGACCGGTGCAGGCGAGAAGAGAAGCCGTCGAAGAAATCGATTTGCAGGCGAATAGAGTCCAGTTCCTCTTCCTGCTTCGGTCGGTCTAGTTTTTCCATCGCGACGATGCCCGCCACTCTGGTCCTGGCGAGAATTAGTTGGCGGCCGCGCGGCGGCAATATCCCGTTCCCTCTGGGGTGCGCGCCCGCGGGATTTTGGGGTCAGTACGTGCGGCGGCGCGGATGCTGGTTTCGACGGTGGGAGCCAGGCCGCGCGGGGACGTCGCCGCCGACTAGGACGGAAGCGTACATACACTTATAAAGCCGCCGGCTGGAGATGCGGAGAGAGGGTGAGAGACAAACGCGCCAATAGTACCCATGCATACCTCGGAGATCGGCTAACGTACTTACATATACCGCTATATATGCTACCTGTTGCTTTTTCAAAGACCAACGAGTCACTCTTTATATAGTCTTTGCCGCGCGGCGCGGCCTAACGGAAAGAGTCTGCGCGAGTTCCTAACGCGGCTGTTCTTTAAATTCTTAAAGACAGGAAGTCATTCCGGCAGAACTCGCAGAGAGTCTCGGCGGCTTGCTGGCACGTTCTTCTTCAAATCTTTGTAACGCGGGCCTATTGAAAGCGAGTTATTTGGTCTAGAAACTGAAGAAAATCTGCTGCTTCGTTGAAATGGCTTTTAATTTTTTATGCATCTTTCAATATTATTTCTTCTGCAACCTATAAGCAATAACGGCATACCTACCTTAAAATCATTTTATGGCAAACATTTAGTAGAATTCAGTGTGTACTAACAAATATATGCGTTAGTAGCTTAAAACTAATTTTATGTTAAATAGGTATTATGTATGATTGAAAATTTCTAGTTTATTCATAAATGTACATACATTGATTACATTTTATATATTCTATATCGATTACTAATTTTCCTACATCTTGCAATTAGCACTACTCAAAAGACTGATGAAAAAAAAATGAAAAAAATGCCATCATTCTAGGTACTATTTACAAGCATGTACTATTATTAAAAGGTTTCGAGGTGCCATTAAAAAATTTTGAAAAATGTAAAACCAAATTGAACATATTAACGTTTTTCTTTTAACAAATGTCTATTATTAAAAATTTTTAAAAATTGAAAATTTCCATGTTTGGTCTTATTTACTAGATACTAAAGTAAATTTACATAAAATTTGAGATAATAATTTTCAACAGAAAGTATTTCAGAGGCTATTTCTAAATAATATACATCGATCAGGTTGACTTTTTCCGTATTAATTAATTTATTCGTATAAACTCTCAAGTGCCCTTTGAACACTTTTAAAGTCAATAAATGTATATCGAACACTCATTTTCCCGAAGAAAAATTTTCAACAATAAAGGATCAAAAGTATGGTTTCTGCTAAGAGCAAATGTATCAAAATGAAAATATTAATACCTAGCTTATAAGATGCCCTAGTCTTACAAGAATTGATACGAATACAGACCTTGTAATACATGTCTACATGTAAACTAAATTTGGAGATAATAATTATGCTAATTCAAAAATGTATAGAACGTCCGTAATTAATCTTCCTAATAAATTAATTAAAAACTGTCCAGTAACTAATAACTCTATCGTTTGCTTAAGCGACACAGTATAAACTGATATAATAACCTGTCTTGAAATTATAAAGAAAATGAAATAAAGTAGAATACTGCTTATTGCAGCTAGCATTAAAACGTAAAGTCTTCAACAACTCATAAATTAACAGTAAATCAAATCTCTATTTCGATCTCCAATGTAAAGCTCAGTTTACTTTACTCACCCCCAAATTCCCGATGAGCTATAAATCAAAATTTCGTAGACTGTAAGGCCCACTCATTGCACGCTAAATACAGAACATCCCTCGAATCATCCCCAAATCCAATCAAGCGTCTGCTCCATCCATTAGGGCAGCGCAAGCAACCCCGGCACACTCGCGCGATCAAATAATCCTCCTGGTTCCTATTAGAGATCCAGTTGTGGCCCACCACCGGCTGTCCCGTCTCCGGTGGCTGCTGCTAGGCTCTCTCCTCTATACCACGACTGAACTCAGGCCGTCCCGTCGCACGCGCGTATACCTTCAAATCGCGCCAACTCTCGCAATCTCGTTCCTCGCTGTATACACGCACAGATATATAGAGAAGCACGTGGGGTGAGGATTCCTTTGGATATGGATGGTATGGAGGGTGTCGCCTCGACATACCAGTTGTCCCGTATATATAGAGGTATATGTGCCGGCAGAGAGCGAAGGGAGTCGGCTGAGACGTTCGAATGTAAGGGAGTGTCGAGACTGTGAAATCCCGAAGGAACAGATGATGATCCCGTTTTTGGCGCGCGATGCAGCAGCCTCCGGATTCTCTCTCTCTCTCTCTCTCTCTCTCTCTCCCTCTTACTGGTTCGTCGCGTAAGGAGGACTGGGTGCTTGTTGTATATATATATATATATACGCTGACTTTCGGTTATACGGGATCATCAGCGCCGGGGGTAAGAGCTGCGCGCGCTTCGTTATTTATGTTACTGTCTCTCCCTCTCGTAGGAGCCTTTTTTTCGCAACGCAACTCGGAGACTGGGTATAAGAAGAGGCGTACATTCATATACGAAGTGTGTGCGCGCGCTTTTCCTTCCGGCATATGCCCCAAAGAAGCTCTTTAGCTTTTTTATGCTTCTTCTTCTTCTTCTTTTTCTTTTTCTTAATCGGGCTCTCTTGTGTTTCCCTTCACGCGTCATTTGCCTATCAAGCGCTCTGCAGCTGTTAATTGATATAGACTTTTGAGACTTTTCAGTTCTTGGGTTTATCGACTTTTTTACACTGCTCTTACGTACTTCTGATCACTATACTTGGATTTTGTGAACTTTATGCATTATTTAGATTATACATAATTAGATATTGGGTAAAAAAACTTTATGGGTATATTTATTTAATTTCTCTCTATTCAAACTAAGTTTATATATTTTTTAGTGTGAGTATTTTGGTGTAAAGATTTTTCACATTCTTCATTTGTTTTATCGAATGTTATAAAATTTTGTTTAATTTTTTATTAAGTATGCTAAATTGTGCGATTCTTAATACGTTTGAAACTAATCTAATGTATTTGACTATAAATACATAAACGTGTTAAAAGAGTACTTTCTCAAGTATATTAAGTCTTATATATATATATATATAGCTACTGTTTTTAAGACACTTTAATAATGCCAATTTGTATACATCGCCGTCATTATCGTTATTTTAGGCGCACATAAATACTAAAATGTACTAAAGTATATACAAGTATAGTCGGTTATTACATGCGAGCAGCGCATATAAATTGCCAATATCGCTATCCTAACGATTATCGATAGAAAAAATTTTAATCATAATACGCCTATATATTTAATGGTTTATCTCGCATTGATGCATAGACAAGTAGGCGTGTCCCCGGCCAAGTATAGATTAATAATCGAATTAACCGCGGCTGCAAGAGTCACACTGCTCGGAGGCCCTATCGACGCGCGCGATTATCAGCGTTGAAAAGACGAAGAGAGCATGAATGGTCGATTAACTGTCAGCGAAGCCGTCCTACTCCCTTAAGCCCACTTACGCGTAGTTCACCGCCGCGGAAGGAAGCGATCGGGAAAGCCGATAAATGCCTCCATTAGCATACATCAAATTGCAAATGAGCATATATACATATGGAGTCGTGCGCGCGCGACTCGTACACACGCATTGCCACGACCAATGCACACCTGTGCACCTATATATACATATGTCTCTTGCGAGCGTTATAGCCGAGCACAAGTATACAATGACAGAGGCACGCGCGTTGCGCCTTCCTCTATACGAGGATTGACAGGAATACTTGTTGTTCAACATTTCCCAATGCAAGCCAAGTGTGCTCCGATGCTGTGTACGCTTTTACTCATATATACGCGTTCGATCACTTCTCAATTAGACACTATATATTATGCAATAATATACGCCTGATCTATGCATTATTGTATAAGTAGCACTTAGTCAACCTAGTGCTTGAAACTTTATTTATTATTTATTGCAATTGTTTCGATACATTTTACTTGTGTCGAATATTCTTAGATAATAAGTAAATAGGATTTCTTTATATCATAAAAATGATTGGTGAATCTTAATTTCAGAAAATTGTAAAAATTACTTATTCCGTACGCGACAATTTTTTCATATGTCGTTAACTAATTCAATTATTATGGGTACACTGTGACAATCCCCGCAGCAATATTTTGAACAATCGACCGTTTGCACGACTACTACGAGTTCATAAATATCCGAATGTATATTTGAATAAATTTGAATCGATCAACCCCGCAGGCTGACACTCACACGTACACACGCATACACACACATACACACACAGAGATAGAGAATTAGTATGCAATAATATACATAATTTCGGCAAAGTCGATGCCTAAGGCCTCTTGGCGGTTCTTTTTCAGCGTGCACATGCACAAACCAGCCCCTATATTTGTACCTCCTCATACATATGCGTTCGTCACGAGTATGGGTGAGGTTGGCTGCTTACTTCCGAGTCTCCCTTATTATAGGCATGTGTGTGTGCGTGTGTGTGTCGAGACTCGGCACGCGCCCCGCTCTCCTGGGCCTATTGTACCTGGCCTTGCACACACAGCCCCGAGAGAGCAAAAGAGAGAGAATATCTCCCCCCCAGCAGCCATCGGGATCGATCCTCCGCGTGTACATCGCCATCTGCGCGCCGATCTCCCCTGCAATGTGCACTATATATAAGTATAGGCAATGCGCTTATGCGATCTTGTGCTCGAACACATATACAGAGGCCACATCGTGCGCGCACCGAGGCAAAAGTGCACCGCTATACCCAGTGTCTTCCTTCTAGCTTCTAGCCTTCTAGCCTCTAGCCTCATCCCCCGTCGGCACCGGCGGCGATTTTCCTCTCTTCCGCGCATGCTTGTGCGACCCCTGCAGGAAATCAAAGTTGATTCTTAGCCCATTCGTCACTCCGAATATCGCTCTCGTTGTCGGCTCGAATTTCCGTGACTGATTGCTCCGCCCGAAATTTCCGCAACGAACTTCTCGCTCACCTTCTCGACACTGCGATGCCGAGGGATGCATATATGTACGGCCGGCCTCGCCTTGCCCTTTTTCATCTGCGGCGCGGACTGTCATTTTTTTCCCTTCCTCTATACTGCAGCTAATGCGCCGATAAATTCCTACACCATTGTAAGATATTGTAGGAAAGAGAATAAGGGGTCGATGCGTGACGAATATCGAGCTTTTCTTGTGGCTCGCGCTGAGCAATCAACTTTTCCAAGTACTGTATGCCTCGAGGTGCGAAGATACTTTTTCGTACTGTATATTTATGGGTCGTTACAGTCCAACAATCGATATTCAAACTTGTGTACTGACTAGTTAGTCGCCAATTAGAGAAATTCGGTATGTAAAACTGCCCAAATACTTAAGTATTATAACGATATGACTAATTATAGAGAACGTGTGATAAATATTTCGTACAAAAAAGTTTTTATACAATTAACTTTCATTTTTTATTATTACATATTTTCGCGTATACATATGCGAATACTTGATCTTTTTCAGAAACTAAAAGCTTAAAATTTCAATGATTATAAAAAATTTAATGTTTTATTAGAAAGAGAGAGAGAGTTCATGAAAATACATTATAATTTTTAAATTATGTTTAATACGTTTAATCAGAAATAGAAAAAAATTACTTCGCAAATCAATATTTTAGACAGTTAAGTTGTAAAAAAACTACAATATTTCTGCATTAAGGTCTACAGTATATTTTAGGGAATAAGTTACGAAACAAAATGAAACAAACTTTCGTAATTATATCAATTCTACGAAAGTGTGTCAACGCTGTAAAGAAAAGTAGGTGTAAGGCGATTCTCTAATAAGCAAAATGCTCTAATATTTCTAGCCGGCCGATAACCCGTAGTTAAACGCATACACTCACACAGAGGGAAGAGCATCGCCAGATCCCTCGGACCGTAGGCATCGAATCTCGCGTTTCTCAAAATATATCTGTTTGTTTAACGCAACGACGCCCTTGTATGTGTGTATTGCCAGTGAAAAAAAGAGGGAACGTCTCTGCGCTGGAGATGACACGAGCTTCGGTTGGACCTCCCTTGGCTTATACATATATACTTCTCTGGATTCAGCGTCAGCCCAAAATACCACACATGGTACAATCCTATGAAAAATATATTGATTTCTGTAAAAGTAGAAGTGTTGGGAAACTCTTATTATATCCAATATAAATAACAGATTTTAAAATCAAGATAATTTATTCGTTTAAACTTCAGCATTATTTCTTAGTAAAGATACAGATATAGAATAAATCTAGAGACACGTGCATTTCATCACAGTTTCTTACTGATTTTTTAAGTCTCGTCGAAATTTAATATTTTTATATAAATGAAAATAGTTGTAATTACACAATAATAAGGTCTCCCGGCTACTCGAAAGGCCAAATTTCCCTCAGCCCCTCTATCCAATCGCGAAAGTCAGCTTGAAACCGAGGGAGCTATCGCTATCATAACTTTGAGAGCCCACCAAAGTCGCAATTGTGCCAAATATAAGAGCCGCGGTCAGCGTTCGCCTCCTTAATTAAAGGTTACAACAGCGTGTATCGCGCACTCGCATAATATAAAACGCGCAGTCGTCGGCTTTCGGCCAAGCAAACGACAGCTCTGCCTCGCAAAGGGTGCACGACTCTCACACACACATACGCACACGCATATACGCATGCACACATGAGGCTTAAGCCGAAGAGCTGCAGTTTGCGGCGATCGTTTTCGCCTGGTGTCGAGAAGCCGAGAGAGAGAGAAAGCACGAAGCGAGGGTCCATGCCCGGAGCCGCTGGTGGCTTTGGGGTCGCCGTCCCCGTATACGCGTTATACGTTTGCGCCGGGGTACATGTGCAGCAAGAGCCGCAGCTGCCAGCTTTTTGCCTCTGCAGCTCTCTCTCTCCTGCTCGATCGGTCTCATTTCTTCGTCTCGCCGCGCGAATTCTCCGTTAATCGAACTGTAAGTTATTACACGAGAGAGACAGAGAGAGAGAGAGAGAGAGCTTGTGATGTGTGGCTATGTTGCACGGTGCGAGGGCAACTTTCTCCCCCGTTTTTGGAAGAGAGAGAGAGACAGTGAGAGAGGGAGAGAGAGAGAGGGAAGAGAGAAAGGTGTTTAAACGGACGAGACGCTCGCTCTCGCATTGTCGATCGCGTATAATGCGCCTGCGAGCCGAGACGTCATTTTCGGGGTCACGGCGCACTGTGCGTCCTATATATTATGTTATATATGTGTATATCTAGAGCGAGATGCGCGAGCGGCGAGGCTATATTAAAAGGTCAGGGTGGATTCTATGTACATATATGGGGTGGCCAGACTCGCGGAAAATTGAAGATATTGGGAAATGGTACGTGCTTAATCGCTCCTTCGATGACTTTATTTAGCGGCCTCTTACATTTTTCTTCGATTGTATCGATACGCATATGAGCGGTATTAGTATGAGGTATTGGGATTGTTCGAATCATGGAAAAATTAGTGCAAAATATTGGGAACTGATGGATAAAATTTATACCTAACGGATCATCGACTATCACAAATCTATGTACAAATCATAATTAAGTGCAAGGTATAATCACAAATAAATCCTCAACACTTATTGTTGACAACATTAGGATTAAAAACAATACAATCTTCAAAGAACGACAGTTCTATGCTGCATTTTTGGTATATAGTTCTGTGTATTATGTACTTACGTGTATATATAAGCTTCAATAAATAAAAAATCAAATGAAAGTTGGAAATTCCGTTTGAAGGTGCATTACCATTGCTTTACAACACTTTATTCGGTTCATACGTACATACGTGAGGTAATAATGATTTTATTGCCTAGTTATTGGATTTAAATTGAACAATTTAAAATAAAACAATTATTGTATCTCCAGAGGCATCAGATTGCTGAATAAATGTCAGAATCAGAAGTCAAACACGTCTTAAAACCTCAGGATACACACTCGAGAGCGTACACAATGAAATAATCCGTACAATCAAAGTCCATCCGTATATAGGTCTAATAAAAAAGGTAGAAGGCCATAAAGCCAAAAGAAAGAGTGAGAGAGAGAGAGAAGCAGCTCTGACACAAAAGCGAGCCCCCCACACGAGAGTATACGTATACGCGCAAGAAGCAAAACTACCGCGCCTCCTTACTTGCACTTGCGCAGCCTCCTTCAATTTCAACTTCTCATTCGCCCTCTTGCGTTGCATATAAAGCAACTGACTCCAACTCGTCTCTCTGCTCGTATAGAAAGGAGAGAAAACAATGAGAGCCGCGACGATCTACACAATAGCTCGTGTACTACACCTTTCCACGTGCTCCACTCCCCCTCTTTGAAACAAAACGAAAGAAACACGCGCTCACGCGATAGAGCCAAAGTTCAAAAGCTTGCGGGTTGAAAAGTCGCGTCTGACTCACCAACGACTTGTATCAATTTGCATTATTACGCTTATACAGCCTCAACGAGCAGAAGAGGCTTGTTATATATCTATGTATATCATACCTACGTATATATATATATATATATATATCTTTGGACACAACAGGCGCAAGCCCACTCGATCTGCAGCGTATAAGCCATACGCCAACTACACATTTATATGTATATGTATGTATATATATATATATATATATGTGTAAGCAGACGCGTGCGCGCGCGCGCGGAGGGCGAGAAGTAAGTAAAAGAAGCTGACGAAGAAGTAGTAGGAAGGGGAGGACATAGGGGAGGATAATGGCTCTCTATATGCGAGCATGCAGACTTTCTTATACATGTATATGTATTTACGTGCAACAGGGGTTCCCCTGCTGATGGCGCAAGCCGCAAACGCATTGTAGGTGTGTGCACACCCTCTCCCCATCCCCCCAGACGCGCCAACACGCGCACAATATCGCCTCTGCGACGCGCGCCAAGAAAACCACCCCTCTCTCTAGCGAGCTCTCCTTAAACCGCTTCTTCTCTCGTCACCGGCGGCACAAGAATTATGGGTTAACCGTATTAAAAGGGCCTTAAATAATGTCGCTGCTGCAGCTATACGGCTAATAAGCCGATGATCGCAATAATGCAGCGTAAGCGAGAGAAGCTTTAACAACCGTTACGCAACACTATTACCAAAAATGCTGCAGTATACCCAAAAATGTACAGTAATTTTTCTATAACACGTTTCTGCATATAAAATCGACAAAATAATTAGCTTTTCTTCAAACGACCGTATACGATAATTTTAATAAATGTATCGCAAAGTTTAAACGAAGTTTGAATGCATGCTCCCGAAGTTTCCATTTTATCTGCACTTCAAAAGAAGCTGTGGCGTGAAAAAAACGTAGATATAGCCGTAAGGAGCGACCTATACAGATCATCTGCCTAATTCCAAAAAATCATGCAATCGGAGCAGCGTCGTTGCGCAAAAACCAGCAGTCCTCGGCAGCAACGTCTTTAAGAGTCAACTCGCAGGCTCGAAGCCAGATCGATGTCGAGATCGATCGATCCCCCGCCACAGCTCCACAGGCTGGCACGCGCCTGCACAATAGGACCCCCGAAGACACTCGGGAAGATCCGCCAGCGGCAGCCGTACAGCTCACGGGCATACGTGCATTGCGCTACGCGCACAGGGATCTTTAAAGTTGCGTCAAGTCGGCTGCAAGGAGCGACGCGTGCAGCTTCCCTCCCCGGACCCGTTGGCGCGTGGCTCGCTGCCCCCACCACCGCCGCCGCCTGCCGCCTGCACCGGCATCCCCCGTAAGAAAAGCGTCCTCGCGCGCCAAGCACGTTATAGGAAGTAAGCAGCGGCTAGCAGGGGTTCCTCCGATTAAGAGTGAGACGCGCGCGCGCGCGACAGCTGATCCTGCGGCTCCCCCCGCTCTGGCAGTATACCGAGCGCCTCTAAGGACATAAGTCAATAAGTACGTTGGGGACTCGCGCGCCGCCTGTGCACTCCTGCAAGATCTCGGCTCCTTGGCAGCTATGCGTACACTCGTGGCTGCAGCTCGGGAATCTGCGAGGGAGAGAGCTGCCCCGAGACGGCGTGACGCTTATATACGTATGTACACGTATACGAGGCCCGAGGGGGAAGACCCGGAGGTGTGCGCAGCGCAATTTTGCTCGCGCGCGTGCCGCTCGCCGCACACTCTATTATTGACGTAATGGATATATGCTCCTGCAGATCCGAGATGTCATCCGCCGAGGAGAGCTGGCTATTATGATCTGCTGAGATGGGGTGCGGGCGAACGCGCGCCGATTGTCGTTTTACAGAAAATCGCTCGAACGATCCATTAGCGCGGCGCGCAGATGCGCCAAAGTTCGTTAAACTCATTTTGTGCGAGTGCATATATATATATATATATATGCGTGCGCTCGAGATTTCGCGCGCCAAGAACGAGAGAGCGAGTACATTCTTGCGCTGCGTGAGATTTTGCGCGCCAAGGGGTTCGGGGGGTTGCTGCCTTAAGATAAAGGCGGGACACCACTTGCTTTTTAACCCGCTGCCTTCGCTTTCTTTCGCTTTTGTTTTCTCCTCTCTTTCTCGCGCGCGCGCGATCTAAGTCTTTTTGTGCGATTACGCCTGTAATACTTTTCGCGTCCGTACCAAGCGCATGCAGCCATTGTGATCGCGTCTTGGCTTTTCTCTTCTGTCTATAGCCTGCTATTGTTTTTCGCGAGAGTATAAGGCGTCGCGATATATAGTCGTGCGCAGCTCACTCAAAAAGATATTCGCGTGCGTGCTTTTCATAAATTGATTCTGAAAGGGCGTGCGAGCAAAACCAAGTGTGTGACGCACTCGAATCTTGGCGGAAGAATAATTGAACGTTATCTAACATTAAAAAATTATTATTATGATTATACAGGTTGGAAGAACCACCCTTTATATAAATGATTTATAAAAAAAATTATGAATTTAAATACCATCATTTTGCGGAAATAGTTATAGCTACTTATATTTAATACTCAGTTAAATATTAATATCCGTTAAATAAAATTATCCGTTTAATACAAGTTTGATTAGTTTTTATATATAAAATATTATTTTAAATTGAATAAAATTTATTATACGTCAATATATCTATTTATCTACATTTATAATTTTATGATCAATATCACTGCTTGACCCTACCTCGATCAAAAGTTGTAGATATAGACTGCACCCATTATTCGCTTGATTTATCTCCTTTTAGATTTAAATTGGATAATTTTTATGCAACTGTGCAGTATCATACAATTCCGTTTCATACAATTTATAAGTATTTACTACATTTTGAATATATATAAAAAACAAAAATATTGTTGAATTTCGCGAGTGTGTTTACATCCGCTTTTTTCAAATCTTACTCGGTTATACGTAAAAATGTGGCGTTCCGCGCAAGACTGATTTCCTTATTACCGAATTATAAACATTATAACGCATTATCTGCTACAAACAAACTGATCGCGGAAACACAAGGGACGGTAAATTGGTAAAAATGATGTTAAAAGCCCATAAAGGCACCGAGTCACGTCCATTTAAATCCTCAACCGTACGGGGTTAAAGAAACGTGCGCGCCCTTCCAACCGAAAACGCATATATAGCTATATTCTCGCGCACGCGCACTCATCTCTCCGCAAAAACCTCCGAACAATTTTGCGAACAATGCAATGTGCGCGCGCGCGATACCTGCAGCGTGTACCTCTATGCCCAAGCAAAATATTCGACTCCGACGAATCGCTCCTTGCGCCGCTCGCGCAAGTTCAAATGCTTCCGCGGCCTACGTTACGCAACGCAACCCCTTTGCATCTAGTCTACATCTCTCTCCCTCTCTCTCTCTCTCTTTCTCTCTTCTTTATTACTCTTTTTTCTTCGTCTTTTCCTTGGAAGAGAGCGAGAGAGAAAAAGCGGCACGCTTCGTCGGGCGCGAATGCGCCGCGTCTTCTCTCGGTGTCGTGTGCCTTGTATGCAAATGTGCGAATAATAAACGAGGCTGTGCGCGAATAAGCGGAGTTTATGCTCGTAAGGGAAGATCGGTGGTGCAGCCGTACTATGCGTATGTATACACGTATATGTATACACAGGCGAAAGTGCCGCTGAAGGCCGAGGAGATGTGTATAAGAGAGAGAAAGGACGAGAGGGAGGCTGGCAAACGGCGCTAACGGTCCGCTACCCGAGATCTCGCTGCTGTTGCTGCTGTCCTGTCCTCTCCTCTCTATTAATAATCTGCCCGGCGAATCTATGTACGAATACGTATAAGTGTCCCCTCTCGCATGCGGCCTACCTCGCCTCGTTCTTCTTCTCTCCCGGCCCGAGTCTCGCGCAGTCCTTCCTATTTCTTATTATATACCTTCTTTACTTTTTTCATTCCTTTTCTCTCTCTCTCTCTCTCTCTCTCTCTCTCTCTCTCTCTCTCTTTCTCTCTCTCTCTTGCTTAACCATCGACCTTTACCAAGGCGATAATCTACGAACGTCCATCCCGCCGTCTGTTCTATGCTCTATACTCGTGTGCGTAAATTGAGGACCGCCCGTAGTCTCGATTAACACGGATTAGAGGAGAATCGGTTGGCCAGTTTTTATGTATATATAATATATATATTATATATAAGCAACGCTGCGGCCCGTAGAAATTTCAAAATCTACATTACTTTCGTTTTTGAACGGTCCATTTTATTAGATCATAATGGGGTCATTCGAAATTAGCAAAAATGTATAGGTCAACAATAATTTATTAGAGAAAAATCTTTAAAAACCCGTGATACTAATTTAACTTCGCTAAATCATTTATAAAAATTAATATGCACGTTCAATCAAATATACATTCATAGATAAAGTCGTGAAATAATAGATACGTAGTATACATATAAACTTTATTTATATTCAATTATATTTAATATAGGTTAAATATTATAAATAAAATCCAACTATCATTATTTGTCTATTGAATTTATTTATGCTAAAACTGTATTCATCATATGTAAAAATATCAGATCAAAAATAAAGCAACATTTGTTGAAAAAAGTTAAAGTTTTCATATACAATTTTATTTGTACATAAAAAAAACAAATTGTAACATTATTTAAAACATGATTAAATGTCCGTTTGTACTTTTTTCATATTAAACCAGAATTTGAGCTGTTTGTAACCGATTAGATTGCGGTATCTTTTATCAGATATTTTTCCAGGAATGAACTATAGTTTTATTATCTATTCAGAAAACTTTCATAAAAACGACTCTTTTTTACTAATAAACATAAGCATTGATTATTTGAAGCATGGAAAATAATGCATATTAGCGTGAATTAAAAAATAAACTTTTTAAATCCACAATTTGAATTGATACATTTGAGTCTCAGCTGAAAGCTAACCACAAATTTAGCCTATTTAAATAACAGTGTAACCGATTTTCATGTCTAATAACTTTTCCACTTTCCTTCCAACGCATATTCCCCCTCTGCATTTCACTTGATCATTTATTTTCTCCAAAGGCAAAAAAAATGTCCGCAACAGTTTTCCCCGCTTACGAGCTTCCACGAGAGAAACCTGTAACATAAATTTGTCGAAAATACGCTGCGCTTACCCTTGTCGCGTATAGCTTCAATATCCATATCCGAGCGACATGCGCAAATATAATAAATCGTTGTTGGCGCGCGGTTGTCTTCCCTCTCTCGTGCAGCCGATCGCTCCGATGGCAGCCCGCGCGTCAATCGTGCGTCGCGCGCGCAGAGAAGAGCATATAAGCGATAAATAAAGATTTGCCTCGAGCAGTTGCAGTGCAAGAGCTGAATGCGCCGCGACGAATCTCGAATTGAAGACTAAAGGAACTCTCTCCTATAAGCTCTCGAGGCTCTTTAGGGGCTTCGAGCATGCCCCCGAAGAAGAAAAACGAGCTGCGCCGCGGGAAATCCATAGATATAGCTATACACACGCAGTGCATCGGTAGATAGAGGAAAAACAGCACATCGCCAATCTTATACAAGTCTCTCTGTGTATGCGTGTGTATGTGTGTGTGCGTGTGTGTGTGCGTGTGTGTGGCTGTGCGCCTCATGTGCCAGAGGCGCAAGTTTATATATGGGCATTGCTGCATTTACGTGTGAAAGGCGAATACATTGGCATCCGACCCCTCGGTCTTCCTCTCTCGCACACTTCCGAAAGGCTCTATCGGTTTTTCTTCCTTCCGACTGCTGCTTATATGGGGAATGTCAAGGTGGGCGCGTCTTTCTAGAGGGGCAACGAACGATCGATTCCTTACTGGCCAACTTTTTCCTCTCTCTCTCTCGTCAGATGCGAGCCTGCGAGCAACGATACCTTTACGTATTTTGACATATGTTGTTTTTTCTATTTAATGCTGTAACGAACTTGTGTTTCAAAGAAACCGCTGACAAAAGTTTAAACCACTGATAATTACATTTATATTTATATTTGCTATTTGGTATGTAGGTATTACGTCTACATTATCAATGCTCTTCATTCATGAATTTCCTTTTGTTATAACATTATACCTATACTTCTAGCGTTGCTGCATTTTTTAGTTTCGTTAATAATTTCATTTAAAATATTAAGTTTTTACAACATAACAGTCACATCAAAATTGGATTTATTATTACTGTTATTTACAGGAAGACAAAAGTTAAAATTATTTCTCCGTGTAGGGTTATTGTACAACTTATTTTTACATAAATTTTGCTATAGTGCCAAAAAATTTCATTGTAGTTGAAAATACGATAGTTGTTTTAGTACTGATTTTTTTTTTTGTTACAATCATTAATGATAACCAAAATAGACACACCCAACCAAAAAAAATGTCCATTATATGTATAGAAAGGGGCTCATCTCTAGTCCTCCATATACGTATTCTCTTCCGCTGTTCTCTCACGGATCGTGCGAACTTCCTAGATCAAAAGGACTTCAGGCAAGTTTCTGTCTTTCCATTGGGGAGTTACTTCCCCCTTCATCTAGGCCGAAATGTGTATACGTACTGGCATAAAGAAATAATGTCTACGGAAGCTGGGATGCTTTTCCGTAGAGATTTAACCAATGGTTATCGATAGTCGATATCCGTTGGCGACTCATAGCGTTTCTCTGAAAAGCTGTGGATTTCGGGGTTGGTTAAGAATTTATTGGTATACGCCGCAAATGAATTTCATGCAATTTTTCAACTCGGAGTGAGACGTAATAGCTGCCACTTTAGGTGGGACTTGAAAAGATGGTGCAATAACGCTTTTAGACAATTTATGATAATATATATATCTGTTATATAATAATACCGTAACTGTTATTCATTTTATTTTCAAAAGCAAATATCTTAAATTTATAAAAATAAAAAATTAGCATACATTTTATGATAAAATATTAAAAATGAGAATCGAAAAAAAATCGAAGATACTCTTGTGCAAAATAAAATGATGAAAAAATAAAGCAGTGAAGAAAAATGAACATTTTTTCTACATTTGTACATTCAAGGTATTTCCGAAGTTTAAACTTTACATTTTTATTGGTCCACTTTTAACTGGAACTCACTTGTAGCGACGTCGGGGAGAGAGGCTATACATGAGAATGTCATACATAGAGGCTATACAGAGGCTATATAGAGGCTATATAGAGGCTATATATGAGGCTATATATGAGGCTATATAAACCCATTTGCCAGATGTACGTGCATATATTCATTGCTCAATACAGCACGTAACTACTGTTCGTCCAGGACACACCTGTCCGTACTTTTAGCACAGCAGCTCTGTAATTTTCAGCGAAAAGTTTTCAAGTTCGAACTTGAATGGATTTTCATTGAACCCACGCGCTCGAATATTCCCAAGTTTATCTCTTGTCAATCCTTATTCTTCGAACAACCTTCCATCTTTTCTTAAGCTCTATATTTTATTATAAGCTTTTGAGTCGACGGGTCAGCGTTCTGTACTTCCCACCCTGATATTATTGCACATCCTATTCAAGAATCACGATTACCTGAACGCCTTTTCTGCTATGGTTATATGCTAAACTAAGGCTGCGGGAGATCAACTAAGGACAGCATTCTCGTATGTTCGTGAAATAAGTTCAGACAGGAAACAGATTAAATACGAAGGATGTATAGATAGCATATTGAGTGCAATATAATATTTGCCAACTTACAAAAGAGGGTGGATATATGCTATTGTGAAGTCTTCGGTTTTGCCCACTGCAGGTCTAGAGGTCCGTAGCTTCGGGTGCAGTTATAAAGTAGGATTAGTAGTCTAGACCGGTGAACGTGGTGTTTTTTACTAACATTGGTTCAATGTGAGTAGACTTGAAATAATCTACTCCTTGAGTGGGAAAATCTTATAGCACGAGGCTAAAGTTGGCCATTCCAGTCTACATTTCCGGACTGGTGAGGGCAAGCTCAAAAGTTTCCTGCCCAAATGTCACGCTGCGCGTTGGAATTGCCTTGCTCCGCTGACGCCTTGGAATGTTCTCGAGCCTTGTATCGCTTCGCTTTTTGCATGTAAGGCGCGGCCGTCACTGCTCGCGCTTTGCACTAGCCTTCGTGTCGCGATCGCTTCGCAATTCAATAGAAAAAGGGTTTGGTTTTTTTAGTGCTCTACAACTTTTATATTAAACATTTTTATAAGAAATTAATATTTTTTACGTTAATGCATAAAAAGAGGTCTTTTTTACCTTATTTAAGCGTTTTTAATCGTTTTCCACTGTTATCTTGGAAGGAATTAATTTTAAAGAAAAGTGTTAAACAGAAAAAGAGTATTTTTTTAGCTCTTAAACTTTTGTACATCATGAAAAAAAATTTTTTTTGAATTATAGCTGAAAAAACGTTTTTTTGGCATTTTTAGGTCTGCTATTTCTAAACCTTGTGATGGAAGTGGCCCAAAATAGGAAAGTTTTTATTCTGTAACGTAATATAAGGGAATTCCCAAAGTTTCAGCTCAACCCGTCAAAAATTTCGCGGAGAAAATCCATTACCCTTCGTAGCATACAAACATACATGCTTATATGAAAAGAAATTGCTCAATAAATTATTGTGTTAAAATTGTAACACATATATTAATTTAATTTACATAATTTTTTTTAACTGTTATAACATATTTTAGTTGTGATTTTTTTTAATCTCTTATAATCGGGTTACTTACAGTTTGAGGTAATATTAAATAATAGTTATGTGAAATATATTTTGATGAATTTTCGAAAGAATTTCTACGTAAAAATATAAATATTTTTTAGAAATATTTTGGCAACAACTGAATAAATTCGAGGAAGATAAATGTTGATCTATTAACAACGATCTTTCCATAAGACTAATATCTGTGAGTTAAAGTACGCTAGCAATTGTAATTTCCCTTGTGTGAAATGCAAATAATTTGAATATTAAAAAATCATATAAGGCGAATCGAAAAGTGTTTAAAATTCTGTCCATCTTCTCACGGAAGTTCTCATAAAGCATATATTCAAGCTAATAATTACAACAGATCCATTTTTCATGTCGTCCTGTAGGACAAGCAAATTTTTTTCTCATCGCCCAGAGACCGACAGGATTTCGCACAAACCAACTCCATTAGAGGCCACCTCCGCGCTTGGCTCTTCGACAAAACCCGCATTTCGGTAGCAAACAACAAGTTGTAAGTTTGGAAAAACCGCATTTGCGAACGCGCCTCAGTCGCACAAACACACATCATTGTGCATCGTGGCAACGCCAACATTCCTTTCAGCGATGATCGCACAGAGAAAAGCCCTGCGGGTCCATTAATAATGGCCGGCTCTCCCGAGTCCCGAGAAAACCAAGTAAAGTACCTGCGAGACACCCCGCGAGGCGCAAAACACTCACTAGTAAAGAAGAGGAAGCCACGCCGAGAAGAAAAAAGCGCTGCGCGCCGACATTCATGAATGTGCGCCAAAAATGAGAGCAGCTTCATAGCATAGCATAGCTAGGAAAACCGATTAGGAAAGTGCATAGCCTGGTCGGAGTCTCGGCTTCCCAACGCCGTCCACCTCAATTATAGCCCGTGAATTTTCCCTTTTTTTCGATTCCTCGTCTTAAACTCGTTTCTAGATCGTATCCTTTTGTAAAGTATTTCCAAATTACAATGAGTAAGGAATATAAATTAAAGAGTAAATAAAAATGTTAATTGTATATTTATAATTATAGGGAAATTCTTTATGAAAAAATTCCTTGAATTAATGCAAAATATAACGAATATTGCACTTTCTTGGGTCATAATTTATTATTTCGCAATGTTTCAAGTAGATATTTAAGAATGTTCTAGCTGTGCAATTATTGCATACGTATAAAATTAATTTCTTTCAGTAAGTCATGGATCAATTGACAATCGTTGAAATAGCAATTTAGTATTTAAAATTCAAAATTGATTCATACAAAAATTTCATATAATGAAGTTAATGCAAATCTATTTCAATTGCATAAACATCACAAAAAGAAGTTTAAGAAAATATAACTTTTTAAGTTATACTAGTTTTTAAAATTTTTTTTCTGAAATGTAAAACTATTGTGGACATACCGTTAAGTGGAATAATATCTTTACTCTGTCTAAATTCAAATATTTATCACTGAAATCAAAATATGCAAAATATTTTAATGCTGGTATGATAAGACTGTCACATCGCGTTAACGCCAATTTCCTCAAATATTAAAAAAGTGCTTACTATTAAATAATTAATTAAAAATAATTATTAGATTACAATATTAGAATACTGCAGGTCTATTTTTATATGCAGAAAAATTGTATAGTGATGCAAGCCCACTAGGAATTAGGTAACAATGTCCTATAGATTTTTGTTGGAATTCCCCAGTTCTTATAGCAAATCCCTTATACATTTTCCATTGACACGTAAATTAAAGTAGGTCAAAATTTGACCTCAATCATATCCGATCTACTCAAGATTACCTAAGATTTAAACAATCCAGATTTTTCCTAAATTTTTCTACAAGGAACAATTTCCTCTGCTATTATATATTGCATATTAGATTATTAAATTTGTTTTTTCCGTGCAATCAATTGTATACGATTGAAGGCGGTATTATAAATATAATCACTGCAATATTCGAAAGGTCTGTTCGAGATACGCGTCTCCATTTTAATGTATAACGCCTATAAAAGGTATTTGTAAGCGCATCTACTGATTGTGTCCAGACAGTGGATAAGTGGAAAATCCCTTAGAATCTTGTCGCTTCCTGCAATTACTATTGTCCACCCTCACAGGCACATTTTATACGACCGACCTCTATAAATAGCCCACTGATTTATATTGAACTTTATAATGTATAATTGCAGTATTCAAAGTATGTACCTAAGGTTTAAGCTAGTAGTCGAGTATAACTGAAGACAGTGAATATTTTTTAAATTTTAGGAGATGATTATGACGTTATTTGACACAAGCTATCAAATTTTTAGAATGATCAGCGGTACTGAAATGGACATATAACGTTTGAAAGTTTTGATATTTAATGTGGGAAGCATAGGAAACGCACTCGAAAAGTGAAATTTATACTAATATTATTGAATAATGAAACAGTGAATCTTTACAAAAAACTAGCAGTTTACGTAAAATAATATGATACATATGATAATTCCGAATGAGAATACTTAGCGTTACAGTTATTGAATAATCGTAATGTAAAGATTGGAATTTTGATAAAGTCTAGTCTGCTAAATACAGACGCCTAGTTGACTGGTCGATGTCTGGCAACGCCGCACGTTCTTCTTCACACAGTCAATCGGAATTATAAAATTACTGAATGCAACCTTTGGGAAATTTATGTGGAAAATACAGGAAAATTTTCTGCAAAAGTATAAACACTAATATCAATAAAAATTATATGAATATGAATCACATCCATTTACCAAGAACAGCCATGGTATTTGCATCATGATATTTTCCGTTTTCTGACTTGGAAATCGTTCCAAAGTTTATAAAGTTTTCCTTCTTACATTTATCACAGTTTACAGTAAAAACAGAGTGAAGACCCCAACGTTTTTCTTTCGTTACTTTATCAAAATCTAAACTTTCGTGGCAATTTATGCACTTAGAATTCTTTCCCAAATGTTTGATATTTACGATTCGCCAGCCATTACAAACGTTATTTTTATCTCATTTTTCTTATGTGTTTTCATTCTCTTCCAATACTTTTTGCCTTTTCCTTAAATTATCTTGAATTACACTACTTCTTTTTTTTCTATTTAATTTATATTTTTTTTATAAATCTGCCATTTCCTTCTTTTATTTGATTCATTTTTATCTTATATTTCCCGTGTTACTCTACTAAATGTTATTAGGTTACTCTGTCAATATGCGACATTGCCAGATTTGTTTAACATAGTTACACATAGGACTCCAATGCGTATGTGTAGGTGCAATACACAAAACCTTCCTGTGTCCGTGTGAAGCCTACTGCCGTACTGCGTATGTCCGAGCTGCGGTCGACTACTACCTCAACCGTCTCTGTACAAAATTTGTTCTTTTATGTTTGAATCTTATGTGATTGGGCTTCTTGAGAAATATGTTCAATGTTACACGTTACATGTTTAGAAAATTCTAGACAAATTTTTTTAACTTGTTCCTCATAATGTCCATATTTTATTTGAAATATAAGGAGCAATTTTTAAAACAAAGTGTAATTCTATAATACAAAATACAATATTGCATTCGGAGACGATGTTAACAATATAAAAATGTATTTTATAAAATTTATTTTATAAAAATTTCAAATATAAAAGTAAAATAAAAAAATGTATTTTTTTTATCTTTCTTAACGATATTTATTTAAAATATAAGTGGGCTACACACTATATTTGAAATAAATAAGTATTAGTACATTATACGGTTTTAGAAAGTTTGGAAATAATGGATTTTGAAGAAAAAAACTATTTGAGTTTCACGAGTCACAAAAATCTTTAAATATATATAACTCGTAGTCCGCGCATGCTAAATAGATTCATTAAATCGTGACCAAAATATTTTCAACTCGAAAATCTCTTTCAACTTTGAATCCCTTTCAAATAATACTCAGACCATCTATCATGTCCGCCTCTGCATATGCATATAATAAGAATGAAAAGAGTACACAAGAATTTTCACGCGAAATCTATGTCAGCTTCTAGAGCCGAGGCACATCAAAGCCTAGAACCGATTTTCTTCTCCCGCATAGAGTCCACGAGTCGGAGGCAATTAACGAATCGACAAAACGCGGGAAGGATTAGGCCGCGCGCTGCGTGCACATCGATCGTTCTGTCACAGCAACCACAAAGCTCGTGTATAATCCTCGGACGCACTGCAGCCGGACAAATTCGATGAAGGGCTTTTTGCACGCACTCGCGCCAGGACACACGAGCGCTCCCTCCTACTGCCTATAAGTCGACTCGGAATTCCAAAATCTCCGTCATTTCCACGCTGCACACACGTGGAAGTAGCACGGTGCACGTATAATATACTGCACACCTGTGCGCGCGCGGCCGCCTCCTCGGTGTATCCTGCTTAGCAACAGCGCAGTTCTCTCGCGCGTAGGGGCCTCCCTCAAACTCTCTCCCTCTCCCCCACAGCTCCGGATTTCTTTGGCAGCAAAGGAGACGACGAGTCGGTGTAACCCGCCCGGGTGCGAGAATGCCGACTACGAGCGGGCGCCGAAAAAACCCCCCGTGGAAGCTGGTCCGTCTTCGCGGCCTGCAGGTATACAACACGAGAGCTTTCTCTCTCTCTCTCTCTCTCTCTCGGTCCTCATTCAGAGCGGCGCGCCACAATGTTTCACCTGATCTTCGGGGGCCACCCTCGCATTTTTCCCCGAGACGTCCGCGCAGGATTTTTCTCACACGGCGCAGGTACCCGAGGGCGCTAAGCCATAACGGAGCGTGCACACACAGAGCCACACACTCGTGCGCCTACGTGATGTGATGTGTGTGGGTGTGTGTATACACGATGTTTACCGAGGCCGCGCCGAACTGGAAAATCAGCTGAGCGAGGCTCGCCGTTGAATCGCCGACTTCTTTACGGAGAAGTGCTGCCTGTGCGTATTATGCATTGTGTATAATACGCAGAGGTGTGGGTGTGTGCGAGCGGCGGCGGCGACGCGCTCGGACTCAGATTCTCGACATTCATTGACTTTTCGCGATCTATCTATTATGGAGCTTGTCAGACTGCACCTTGCTCTGCCCTTTTATACATCTCTCTTTCTTTCTTTTATGTGTATCTGGGAACATTGGTTGCTCGCACCGATCTTGCGAGATTGCTGGACTACGATTGCGGAGGTGGATTCCCCCCTGCACTTTTGTATTTCGAGGGCGGAGGTTATTCCTATGCATCTTTCAATGTGGAATCGGTGCTTGTAATATTAGTATATGTATATATATATATTAATCTCTTGGGTGTATATATATACCTGTTATTGATGTTACGCATCATCTAAAAATTGAAGTAATGTATATACCAGAGATTAATATATATATATTATATCAATTTTTAGATGATTCGTAACATCAATAACAACGTTGATTATGATTTAGCAGGAACACTCATGTATTGTAATAAAACTGCGATGCAAACGCTCTAAAGTTTTTAATTACGATAGAGAAAAAAAATTATGGTTAAAGAAACTAAAAAAAGCAAAATTCATATACGTGCAGCTTAAGTTTTTGTCGATCAAGTATTTTTTTCTTTATACTAGTAAGTAGCTATCTAATTTGCAGAAAAAATATTTTTATACTTCTGTAAATAACGTTTTTAATAAGTTTTTAATCCGTTTGTGAAACGATTCCAAGAAGTCCGAATATTACTCAAAATTATAAATATTAAACGTTATAAAAAAGGTATATGTGATCAGAATTGAGGTTAATTTTTAATGCGTAAACACCTCTTATTAGTTCCAATTAATATAGACTTCTCAAGCCCAAATATTAATTTTTATTTTAATAATAGAAAAATATATCAACGATAGAAAAAACACGTTTATAGCTACGACGTCCGTTTAAAGCATATCTTAAAATTGCAGTATCTTTGAAGTTAGTACCGACATTCCTTTTTAAATTATTAAAACGGCACCTTTTAAACATGCTAAGCATAGGCTTTCCTTGTTAAAATCTCAAACTTTGATATTAAACATCTCAATTTTCAATACCGGATTGTATACTGAACTTTCAAAATTCAATAAAATGTATTAAAATTAGTTTGTATGCAGAGTTTAAAGTATTATCTTAAAAACGCCTTTAAGAACATAGACATTTGTTAGTTTGAGCTGTAAATGCTACGTTAAATATTTATTTCATATTATAAATTTACATAGTTAAATATTAGCAGATTATGATTTCTAATTTTTTTCCAACTAATGACGAAATTATAACGAATGTAAACTAATACGATCTATTGGTTAGCTTGTACACCGTTACTTATTAGCCCATTCATTTTACAAAAACTTTACATTTTCGCGAATAACAAAAGAATGATAAAAGGTACCTCAACGTATAATCTCTCAAAATGTAGATAACTAAAAGCCCTTCAAAATGCATGTTAAATAAATTAGAGGAATTTGTTTTCAGCGGTCATGTGACACAAAAAAGAAAGAAAATAAGCCACACACACACCTTTTACGTTTATACAGAAATACTTCAGTGGAAAAATGTATTAGAAAGTACCAATTCGCCATTTTACTTTATCATTTACTTCATCTTCGCATTGGGGAAATTACATTTATTTCTTCGTAGTCAAACAGCATTTAATAATAGCTTGTCTAGAAGATTTCTATCTTTAATTCTTAGTTTTAGGTAGTAATAAATTATACTTGTCCATGTATATTGAAATCTACATGGACAGTTATATTGATTGCAATTGCCAATCGACGTAGGTACTAGGTATTCAAATATAGTTTTTATAGGATTACGATCGACGGTACCTAAGAAACACCCACATTTGAGTTTTCTCTTAAGAAATGAACTTATTTAAAGTACCTGACTTTCGGTGACAAAAGCTTCGGTTCAAATAATATCGACGTAACTATATCTTAGGTACTGCAATTAGGCACTTCCGGTTTCGCAAGAGTCTTCCTTATTATAATTAATGAAATAATATTGTAAATTAAAAAACGTGAATTATAAATGATATAAATGACATTTTTCATTTATTATTATTAATAATAGTGTGCAACTAATTATCATTATCTGCTTTTTCTTATGATTTTTACCAAATTTCAATTTATTGTTATGCTAATTTTATATGACTAATAAAGAGATTTGGTGTACAATTTATTAAACGTAATTATTATACTCGATTAACAGTTTTATACTTTTTAAAAATACTATATCAAAATAATGTCGATGATAAGATAATTGAAATTCAGTGAAATACTTCACCTTTGATACTTTTAACATTTAGGCTGTGGGGAAATTTCAGTACTAATGTATACATAAAATATATACATAAGGTCACTGGATATCTCAGGTAGAGTCTCCGACCTGACTGTTGGTCGATATATCGACCACCCCCGGTTAATGCCACTTTAATACAGTACAGAGAATGAAGAAAGTAGTATAGACGTGTACCCGTCTAGTTGACTCAATATTTATTTTTTCATTACATATTAGCCCGCGTAAATACGTTATTATAAATCTAACGTTCGAAAGTAGCAATGAAAAATTACTTTTCGATCGTTTAAAGGGGTTGCTTCTACGCCTTTTATACTTTAGACAAGGGTCACTATACAGCGATACTTTCGCAGCCCTTATTTTATCTTATACCTGCTTTTTGGTTCACCGACTGTTTCTATATTTTTCATTCAAGCCAATGAAACTACTCTTGCACGTAAAAATACATTTTTAATCGTAAAGAATGCATGATATTTTAAAATGAATCATCGATAAACTACAGAAACATGTAGATGTACGATACGTTGCTTACGGCTATTAAAAAAAAGATGTACTAATTTAAAAAGCCCAGTCTCGGTAACCAGTATGTAAACCAGTTTTTATAGAAGCCGTAGCTTCATTTTCATTGTTCGACATTCTTTTTTATGAAAACATTTACAAACAGATTTTACATTGCCATTTTATATTTCAGAAAATATTGCCTGTTACAGTTATGAATTAATATATTCTTATTGATATTGGGCTTGTAAACTTTATTTTTAATTTAAATTTGCTATTCTGTTAATATTTCCTAATTTAAGCGCAGATCTTTATTAATATAAAGGATATTTTCTTGAAAAGTAAATAAATAAATTCGATAAAAAAAATGAATGTAGATTTATTGCAAATTTATTTCTCTGATTTTTTGTAAAATAAGGAAACCAGCAATTTATTTATAAGAATCATGTATACGCATGTAAGATAAAATAAGATTTATGGAAAAGCTAGGAGTTTAAGAATTCTTTTTCGTTGCACTTATCGATAAAATCTAATTTGTGCATAGAACATGTTTAATATTACGAGGTTATACAATGAGCTTTTGTGAAATAGAAAGAAAAAAAAAAACGTTGAAATTCAGTAAAGAATCTGGGTACACGCGGCCGTAACGAGATAAACATAAAATGTATTTAAAATCCATTCTGTCGGGAACCAGTGCAATATATACCGGGGCATTACTTTTAAAAAACTGGTTTCGATTTAACGGCCGCGAGAGGTCGAAGAGGCGAATTCTCTCGCACCCGAGCGCAATCTTGTCCCGTCTTGGTTCTCGGCTCTTTCGCCTAACCGGGCAACTCCTTGGCGCGCCCCATAACCGAGTGAAAGAGAACGAGAGAGACGGAGAGCGTAGCAGGCGAAAGAATGAAAAAAAGAGGGCCGAGAAACAAGAGGACAAGGCAAGAAGGGACCAAGGGACCAAGGGACCAAGGGACGAGCGGTGGCGGCGGCGCGCGCCCTTAATGAAAAAAAAGAAGAAAAAATCGACGCGGAAAACCGAGAACTGAGCACCCCATAAGCGCTTTCCAATCAGGCCCATCAAGAGAGTCATTGGCAGACTCTTCCCGTCGCTTTTCTCCGGCGTCACGGGGGGTGTTTCTTCTCTCCGCTCTGTCTTCATTTTCACGGGCACTCGGTGCTGGCTCGTGCGCCGCTCGCACCAAAGATGCAGCGCGGTTCTCGCGCAACCCACGAGCGAGGAGAAGCCGCGGAGTCTCGGGGCGAAAAAAGTGTCCGAGAGGGCAGCGGAGAGAAAGCCGGAGACAAATGGACTTGCGGCCAGAGACTAAACTGCCCGAGTGCAGGGACAAAATGTTAGACAGAGACGGAGACGGGCCGCGCAAGGGATCGGCCAGCGAGAATAGGCTCGAGTTGTGGAAGGTCGACGCTTTTTTATATCCGATAAATTATTCCTTTTTCCTGACCGGAGAACGGCTCAATTTCATTTCGTAAAGACATGGAACAAAAGCGGTAGTTCAAACTTCGTTACCAAGTTTTTGAATGCACACTTGGGCTTCAATAAATGATATCCGTGATGGTAAAATTGAACGACTAATCAATTTGAGTTTGCCAGAATTCGTTGATTAGGCACGTAGGCTTGATTTAAATTTGAATTTAGAAAAATTAGCATTTAACCGTTCTTTGGGGACACTGGATATTTACATCGAAATGTGATAAAAAAATTTAAAAAAATGTATTAAAGTGAATTTTAATACAAGTAATTTAAATTATCAGCACGAATTTATAAATCAAAAAAATGGATTAGTACAGTTGAACAAGACGCTCGCAAAGAATAAGCGCAGTTTTTCTGCTAGACGCAAGCATTCGACGTTTCATAAATTCAAATCAGGCACTTGCCATGGTAGCACGTGCATACATGCACACAGGCATACGGCCAGGTCTGTTTGCCTTTATAGAACGGGGAAAAGGAGGGAAAAGATGTGTCGGCAATGAGAGAGTGAGAGAGAGAGAGAGAGAGCACCACCTCTAAGCCGGAGAAGCGGCCGGAGCCCGGGGGCGTTTAGGTATGGTACCGATGGTACAAACTGCACTATAAGAGGAGAGGCCTCGGGCATGAGCGCGCGCACGCTGCACGAGGGGCACAATTCGGCGGGATCGTGCAGTAGGCTCCGATTGGGCCGAGCTCTGCCCCTCCAGCTCTGCCCTCTCCGTTCGACTCGGAGCAGGTAGGGGAGCACAGGCGATATAAGGGCCGCCGACCCTCCTATCATCACCAGTCTCGTTCGAGTGTTCGCTCGAGTTACAGTGTTGTGGTGCTCGCTCGGCTCTCTGTATGCTTACGGACAAGTCGGTCGGTCTTCTGCTCTCGTGCCGTTTCATTCAAAGCCTACTATAGACGCAACAATTAAAGCAGTCTCGTGCGTTGAGTGAGAGAAGGTTTATTGGTGTACACGGGAAAAATATAGTTGCTTGTTTCCCCTTGTGTTGTATGAAGTTATTGCGAGAGGATCGGAACACGCTAATGGATCATCGGTGCTGACGACGCTTTTCACTAACAAATTGTTGGCTCGTCTGTTACATCGAGAACGGATTTTTCTATCGTCATGGTTTTGGAAACGAATCCAGACTCCTGCGACGTCTGCCAGTGCACAAGGTAATATTTCAGAAGATTTTTGGCGATGCGTCTCTCCCACCTCCTTATGCAAATTCCTCGACAAGTGTTGAAAATGATTGGTTATTGCAGTGAATCTAATTATACGACGGGAAAAACGATCATTTTTTTAACTGACTGTGAATAGAAAATAAGTTACAAGAGTTTAATATTTCAGTTGATTTGTTTTTACTTATCTGATTTCGTCGAGTCTTTTTCAAGATAGACCAAACGTATACTCGTACTACTGAAATATACGGTTTTAAAAATAATTGTTGCCAAATTTTTCTCCAGAGACTATTAGGCAAGTTTTTTCGAGATAAATAATGATACATGGAAATCAAATCTCATTGAGCATGTCAATCTTTTAGAGATTTCATTTGAACTACTTACGCTGTTAATTTTACAATTTCAATATTCAAACTATTGCTATTACTAAAAATATTATTAAATTTAAGACAATGTTCACTTGAATAGTACTATAATAAAATTTATATATAATTTAAGTATTATTTTCTTAAATTAAGTAAATATTTTCGTGGCAATAGTAGTTTATTAACATTTATAAATAATTCATAAATGTTACTGTCAGTGTAAATATTTTTGATTTCATAACATATATACATATTGCACAGCTTCATTTTCAATCACTCCGACAGCTTTGAATTTATATAAGAACAACTTCTCTAACCAGTAATAAATACCTTTTCTCTAGTTGTAAATTTTAATTATTCGTAACGTTTTTTAGTAACGCTTTTTTTTTCAAACGTAAAAATGAATAAGGCGCAAAGCAAATAAGTCGGTTGTCAAGGCAATCGGTATTCAAAATAAAGCCGCGCGCCAGTAGTGTAAGGCAGAGCGAAGTTTGAGAGATCGACGGGACGAGGCGCCACGAGAGAGGCGAGTTTGCTCGGCTCCGCGCTCTTACATCGCGTACTCGCCGCTCTCCGCTCCACCCTCCTCAGTCGCGCGGCAAACGCCAGCCGTGTGGTTCGCGGGGTTATACGTTACGGTCCGATCATATGTTCGCTTGCCACCTCTAGTTTGACAAAGACCAGTGTTTTTATAACACAAAGTGGTTGCAAAACAGTGTTTCTTGCCGAGTTCCAGCCTCCGAGCGTAGGTACGACACTGAAAAGCCAAGTTTTTCCCCATAAATAGGCCGTGCTTCATGGGGTTACTCGCGCTGTTGGCGAGTGAGACGCGTCTCGCGAGCGTCAGTGGCGTCTGCCTCTCGATCGCTGTGTAAAAGCGACTTTATCCCACCTCCCGTGACTTATTTCGCCCTAAGATCCTTAATAAGAGTTAAAACCGTTGTCATCACTTGCAATAATACCGATTTTTATCGATAAATCACCAATTTCAACAATTCTGCTCCAAATTGAATAAACGTGTCTAATAATGTGTTTTTGTTTTTTGTGCAATTGCAGGCTGTTCAGAAATGCATTCAAAATCAAGGGAACGCCGGAGAGCTCGGTGAGAAAGGACACGAAGTCATCCACGAGGACGAGACGGCTCATCCGCATGGCGGCGAGACGCACATCCAGTCCGGAGCTCGGCAGCTCGCCCTGCGCTAACAGCCAGAATCACGAGTGCTCCGCCATCTTCAGCCCAAATGGACAAAACTCGACGCCGCACAAGGTAAACTACTTTCATCTACAACCTGTAATATACTTATACTTTTGCCTTTGCCGCACTTTTTTATTCAGCTGTTGTGCTCCGAAATGAATTAATCGAAAACAAGCGTCTTTACAGTTAGCTTCATTGCGGGCTTTACTGTAATTAACATTGCTCCACTTCATATACAAGATTTTTTTTATTGTAAATTGAATTTTATTAATTTTTTTTTTAATTTTACAAATAGTTTTAATTTTTTTTTAAGCAATTACATGTTTTAGCAATTTTAAAATAGATTCAAATGGACTCGCGATTATTCTTGCTAATTCTAATTATATTTATAGATCCGCCTAGTCTTTGGCATAGTTATCGATTTTATCGCGCAAACACTTTGAGAAATCAAGATAAAACATAAAGTGCGACTTCCGTTCGCCAGTAAAACCGCGATGTGTGTGAATTTTTAAATAGTTGATCAATCGTTTCATAGTCAGGAAATGAAAGTGCGGCATCGCGACTCGGCTCTTGAATTAATGATCCGAGCGTGGAGGATAATCGCACCAAAACGTGTTTGGTCTTTGAATTTTAAATAGTTCGATATAGTAGATTATGAATTCCGAATAATTTTTAAGCTGCTGCGGTTCAGCTTTGGATATCGGTGCGACACGTACATGAATTTCGGAGCACATCCACGGCAGTAAAATCAGCGTTTAATTTAAAAAAAAAAAAACATGATTACTAAAGATTTTTGTGTGTTCCTTTACAGTCAAGCGGCTTCAAGTTGTCGAAACTCCGCTTACCCTTGGAGGAGTTTGACCCCAACAGCCAAGACAGCGGCTATGGCGGCTCCGGCGGCTCAGGCAGCTCCGGCGTCTCCGGGGCCAGCTACTCCGACGAGAAGGCCCAGCAGCGCACGAGCTTCCAGTTCGCTGAGCCCCTCGGCGTCGCACCCCGTCGGCTCTCGCTCGAGTCGCGCGGCAGCCCCATGAACTCGCCCCTGCGCTCGTCGCCGCAGCGCAAGCGGCTCAACCGGCCCGCCTTCTTCCACAGCCTCTCCTCCGGCTACGAGAGCACCGACGATGGCTTCAACGACCTCATCGACATCGACAGCCTCGAGAGCGAAATCACGAGTCTGCCCAACGGCCTCTCGAGCCTCATCACGGGCGACATCTGCGCGGGCACGGAAACCGACATGGACATGGAGCTCGTGACGACGACACCCGAAGCCTCCACCGTCAAGCTCGTCCGGACGAGTTTCTGTCTGCGCAGGCCCACCTCGGCGCAGAGCGACAGACTGAGCGACCGACTGAGCGACAGACTGAGCGACACCACGTGCGAGGTCATGAGCGACGACTCGGCCAGCAGTCCCCCGAGCATCTCCAAGGTCAGGTCCTGCCTGTTCCGCTCGCCCAACGCCAGCAGCTCGACCGCCAAGCTCGGTTTCAGCGCCAGTCCGAGGCTGGCCTTCGACAGTCCGCCCTCGGCTTCGAGGAACTTCAAGCGGCCGGAGCCCCCGGGCGAGCACTCGCCCCTTCTAGTCAAGCGCTCGCGGAAGTGCGCGAGCTTCCAGGAGCTGGGGCCCGCGCTCCAGTCCTCCAAGTCGCTCCTGGTCCCGATGGCCCCGCTGGCGACGTCGCCGCTCCCGGTCCTGGTGCGCAGCCACTCGGAGACCGAGGCCCACGCCCACATCAAGTCGGCGATCACCCGCAGCACGACCGACTCGGACCTCACCGGCGACTTCAGCAAGACCTGCGTCTTGCCGCTCGCCAACGGCCAGCACGAGGACCTCAAGTCCATCAGCAGCGAGACCCTCTCGAGGCTCATCAAGGGCCAGTTCCAGGATCAGATCAGCGACTTCAAGATCGTCGACTGCAGGTACCCGTACGAGTACGATGCGGGCCACATAAAGGGCGCCCTCAACCTCTACAACAAGGAGATGATCGAGTCCTTCCTGCTGGACCCGCTCAAGCACACGCCGGAGATCGAGCCCAACGGCGGCACCAAGCGCAGCATCCTCGTCTTCCACTGCGAATTCTCCTGGGAGAGGGGACCGAATCTGTCCCGCTTCCTGCGCAACGTCGACAGACAGAGGAACAAGGAGCACTACCCGGCCCTCCACTATCCGGAGATCTACCTGCTGCACGGTGGCTACCAGAATTTTTACAAGCACCAGAGGGAGCTGTGCTGGCCCCAGGGCTATAGGCCCATGCGCCACCCCGACCACGAGGCCGACCTACGCCAGTTCAGGAGCAAGAGCAAGAGCTTGCAGGGGGACAAGATCACCCGGACCAATGCTCTCACGACTCGAGCCAACCTCAAGAGACTGGCCTTTTAATCATCCAATCATCGGCTTCCGCGAATACTCCTCTTCATCTGGAGGACCTTTACCGATGAGCATGCGTATCATGTATCCAAACACTGCCAGCAGATATGTGTTCTGCTAGATAAGAAAAATACAACCGAGAATTGCCGTTGCTCTGCTGACTTTTTTATTTTTCAATCAACTTACAAAGTCGGCAGGACTTGCGAGTTTTATGTGCAAATGTAAATAAAATTATGTAACACGATCGCAATAGGCGAAGCCTTGTAAAGTCGCATTCGTAGCGGGCTTTTTTAAATGCTTTAATCTATCGATTTTTGTACTGTTGTATATTTTTTTTTTCCTTTTTTTTTTCATTCTTTTGTAAAAAGTAAAAATCGTACTTCGGAGAAATTATGAGAGAAAAGAAAATCGATTGTATATCATTCGTATGCTACTTGTGTGTGAGTATTTAATAATTATCGAATATTTGTGTATGGGCGCAAAGGAAAAGACGAGGCGAGACTTAAAAGCAAAAAGCGACATAGTCATTTTTTTCAGTTCGCTGATTAGCTTGTATATACCAAATTTTAGGCGCTAAGGGTACTTGCGAAATTATGAAATATTGTCCGAACTAAATGAAATTTAATTTTTTTCAGAGCTTTAAATTATACTTGAGCACGTCTTTTTCACTCGATATAGAAAAAGAATCTCTTCGATTTTCTTGCTTCTTCCTCGACGAAGTAAATGTCTATACATGTATAGTATGATATGTATACAATTATTGTTATATTATTATATAAACTAAAAAGATAAATTGATTTATTGATAAAAAGAAAGGGAAAGAAGGTCCGACTTAACTCTCCCTAAATATGTGCAAAGTAGATTATTATTATATATTGTACAAAGCCGCAGCGTGCATAATGTGAAATTATAAGGATTAATATAATTTGTCATATAAAATAATTCACTATTTTTTCTAATTTACCCATCAATACCCCCTTATGACTTATAAGTTTATTTGAATTTCAGTCATTTAATTTATTTTAAATTAATAAAAATTTTACACAAAAATTTTTGAAATAATTATAAAAAGTTAACTAACGAACAAATTTATTAGAATACTTTTATTAAAATTTATTATAATTTATTGTTTAAAATATATAATAGCATCAATTACATTGTTATAAATATTCAGTAAATACTGTTTAAAATTTAATATAACCTAATAATTTGGAACATAATTTAATGTTTAATTTATCCCTTCTTGAAAGCATTAATTCGTACACAAAGCTTTAAAATTGTATGCATGTTGTGCATGCTATAAACTATTTAGTTTACAATTTAGCATTAAAAAATATCTTATTCCCAAAATTTTCTGTGATTTATAAGTGGAATTTTATGAACCTGCTGAAGTGCTGATGAAAATCTTTTTAACGGAATTTTCTCTAACTTTATATATTTAGTAAAATGTTAAAATTGGTAAGGCAGGAATTTTTCCGACTCCAGTAAGTACATGCGCTTAAAATAAAGATAATCAGGTAAATAGAAAACGTATAGGCTGGTATCGTAGATAAACATTTTATGTTCTTACGTATAATAAGATTCAATATATATTTCCTCTATCTATAATCATTGCATTTTATTTGAACGTCGTTGGCAATCTTCTCCGCTTTAAATTTTACCGATCGAGAAGTAAATAATTGTTACTAAGTTAAAAACAATACTTTGAATTATGTAAATCCCAATTACAGGTATCACTCGCTTATAAATTATTCATAAATAAGGAAAGATTCAAACCAGTATCCCTTGTGGAAATGTGTCGCGTGAAATAAGTGTTCTAAAATCATGCCAAAAATGTGAGAAAATTATCCTTTCTGCGCCAAAAATGTTCTTCAATTACGCCGAAAATGTCGTATTTCGGACATTTGGAACGTTTTTGGCACAATTTGGAACATTTGTGGTATACATATAAATTTATTTTTGACAGGTTTTGGAACAAATATTTCTAAATTAGTAGTAAGATCCTTTTCTCTTAAACTGCAGAACATTTTTAGCACAGTTTGGCACATTTATTATATAATTTTTCAGAAATATTTGTTAATACTGAGGACAAGCAGTTTTATTTTAATCGTAGAAAAGTTTTGGCACAATTTGGAACATTTTTTTATATTTTTTATATTTTAAAACGATTGAAGCATGCTTTGGCACATTTTTGTTATAATTTATAATACTTTTAGCACAATTAAAAATTAATATATTTGGAGATAAAATAAAGTATGAATTCACGGAACATTTTCGGCAAACTGAAATCTCACTTTTTACACAAATTGTACCGAAAATGTTCCAAACGTCCGAAATACGACAATTAAGGCACAGTTTGGAATAATTTTGTCTGCAGTACGGAACATTTTTGGCACATTTTTGGGAAAAAAACATTTCCACTAGGGATATCAATAAATAAAATCTGATTACGTTATTGGGACAAAATATTTTAAAGGTGTCATTGAAATATTTACTTGGAACTATGTCTGTTGATAGATAATTTATATAGGTTATTCAAATAGTTTTTTTTTTAGATTAAATAAGGAATTAATTTAGAATTCGGTCGATAAAACAGGTTGACAATGGTAGGACTTTGATAGCCCATAATTATTTTTAAAATTTCGCATAAAAAAACGATGTTTTTTAAGAAAAGGTAAATTTTCTATATCAATTTTGATAATTTTTCGAGTGTTGAAAGAATGCAAATTTAAAACATAAACTTTTACAGCCTTTTTATATCTTCGCCATTCTTATAACGTACGTATTTTTCTGTTTTCAAAAAAAGTTTTAATAATGATTTACAATTGCCCAACGTAGATCTAGCTCATCGCTCCATCCGCAAACCTAATTTTTATAAAAATAACTTGTTTTTGAAAAATATCAAGAAGTATCAGTGTAAAAATGTTCCCCATATAGTCCCATGCCCCTCCACATGTAGTTCTATTCTCGACTGAATAATAAATAAATTGTAAACTAATATAGGTGGATAATTAATTAACTGATGCACGATTGAATGAATGGAACATTAAAATTTAATTTCCCGGGCAATTAATAATTACTCCGAGCAGAGCAGTGCCAAGCAGTGATTGGTCAATAAAGTCAATATATGTTATATTAAGAGAACCAATAAGCGGTGCTTCAGCAGAGATTCGCAAACCGCATATAAACCATTGCACCGGCCGGTGCTTGCCTATAAGCAACGAATATAGACGCTTTTCGTTGCTATAAGTAACAATTGCTACGTAATCACTTTGTTTTTTATAAAGGTAATATACCGATATACTTAATTGTTGGTCTACATTGTTGATTGTAGCTCTGATTGTAGCAACTAAGCATTACTGTCGCTAATATACTTACAGGGAGGAGGCGGCAATAGTGATCTAGAAAAAAGTGACGATCATCGCCATTCCAGCAACAGCTTCAGAGTGATTCTGGCCATGTTCGTGTTTTCTCTCAGCACAAGTAATTGATAAATCGCCAACGAAACATAATTTCTGGATTTCTTGACTTTTGGAAAAAGAGGTTACCTGGGAAAATGTTCTTTTAATTTTATCAAATGTTTTTGTGATTGATTTCTTTTTTCAGAGCACTGTAATCTTATTCATAACATCTTTGCGAATTTGTAATTGATAACCTCTTTTTTTTATTTTAATTCCAATAAACGCATTGTTAGTGCAGCCTGCTTCTAGAACTTTCTGCATGATAATTTTGTTTCATCGGTACTTACCTCCTACAATTGTAGGATTTGTGCGATAAAGTTAACGATTTCAAATAGAAAGATTATTCTGGTCATGTTTAGTTATGAATAAATACATTTGTGCAAGTTCATGTTATTGTTATTGTTTTGTTCATTTTTTATTTAGTTATACAAAATTTTAAAGCTTAAGACAAGTGTAAAATTTGAATCTTGCTATATTGTGATTAACTTCTTAATTATTTCTTTATGATAAAACTTATTTTTCATCATTTCAGCTTTACTATCAGCCAAAAGACCACTATTGAACATTGGATCACGGTTTCTCGCAACAATGACAGAAGCACTGAAAACACATGAAGTTATACCAGATGTGATCGATAGTCTACCATCTGCAGTGGTAAAAGTATCTTACCCAAGTGGAATTACTATAGACATTGGCAAAGAGTATACACCCACTCAAGTAAAAGATGAGCCAAAGGTAGACTGGGAAGCTGATTCTTCAACTTATTATACCCTTTGCATGACAGGTATTTCTTATTAATATCAAACATAAAAGTATTTTATTACTTTTATCTCTACTATTATCTAACATAAAAGATATTTTAAAATTATGAATTGAAATTATATAAAAGATTTATTTTTAGGATGAATGTAATTATTATAGATGTTGCAAGCTAGTAATAAGTATGTAATAAGCATAATACAAATAACGATACTCTATTGCAGATCCTGATGCTCCAAGCCGTAAACAACCAAAGTTCCGTGAATGGCATCATTGGCTTGTAACTAATATTCCAGGAAAAGACATTTCCAAAGGAGATGTTCTGTCTCAATACATCGGTTCTGGACCTCCACCTGATACAGGTCTTCATCGCTATGTATTTTTGGTGTACAAACAGCCAAGCAAATTAACTTTCGATGAGAAGCGTTTAAAGAACAACAGCGGGAATGGCCGCAATAATTTCTCTATCAAGAAATTTGCAGAGAAATATAAGCTGGGAAACCCAATTGCTGGAAACATGTACCAAGCTGCCTTCGACGATTATGTACCTAAGCTGTACAAGCAACTTGAAGGTTAAAATCAAATCAAAAACTTTCTGAAAGTGCAGAAAAAAACTGAAAACATTATCAAGACTGTCTTGTTTCTTTATTTACAATTTCAGTAATATGTAGAATTATAAGAAATGTAAGTGAACATTATTATTTGAGTAATGTAAAATACAGCCTTCCAATGTTTTGTAATAAATAAGGTTCAGAACTTATTATATTTATAGAAAATAAAATTTTCATATAAATTTAAAAATAATTTATAAATGAATAATTTTTCCTATCATTTTGCTATTTTTAAGTTCCAGATTTAATGTATAGAATTAAAAGAAAGTATTGATAATATTAAAGGTTCAAAAAAATGTTTAGATTGTTCCTTACATGAACATATCCATATTAGCATTAGCTACTTCAATTGAGATTAAACTACTGATGATTGTATTTCCGTTGGTTAAATCAACTACATTTGACCTTGATTATTTCATGTTTTTATCGTCATAGAAAATCGTTGTGATGTAACAGAGCAATTGCAGTATAAGTTTCTCTATTTGTGGAAATCTAACAGTCTGCACCTGTCCATGTAAAAGATGAAACTTCTAATAGCAAGTAAAGGATACTAAATTTATTTTAATAGCACTCAGTAACTGAAACTAGACAATTCTCTTTAATTAATTAATTATTTGCAGTTTTTATATCCTGATATTTTTAATAATTTAATAAGTTAAATCATGTTTTATATTTTAAGTAAAAACATAAACTAACGTTTTGTATTATATATATATATAAGTATTACAGAATTATAAAGTGGGCGTTTCTCCTTTCACGAATATATTTTTAATCCTATCTAAAATACTGTAGTCACCATAGTAATAAAAAATAAGAACCACTTATGAAATAATAATTAGTTATGCAAATCATTATTTTGTTTTTTCGAGAAAGAATAAAAAAATTATGGAGAATTGCTGTTTTGTATCTTAAAATACAATATTTTATTTAAGTCTTTTTTAAATTCTAGAGACCTTTATATGATTTCTAATATACTAGCTGTTGATACTGTTTATAGCAAACATTATGTTAAAAAATAGAATTTTAATTCGTCACATATCAATAACACTATTAGTTGTAAATATTTAATATTTGAACACAAGATATTAATTTGCATGAGTTCGAAATTACCAAATTTATTATTCATAAATGTATATTAAATATTCATACGCTCGATAGGTTTTCACATTTTTGCATGCGCTTTCGCAGCAGATGTTCCGACGGAATTTACTACTGCTGGTATAGTGCCCGACGTAGTGCCTAAAAGCCCTAGTGAATTACTTTCGGTAAATAAATTTGTCAATATATAAATTATCAAATTTTAGTAATGACCGATATCAGTGCAAGTAACAAATTAATAACGTAGGTAGCATTTAAAGACAGCAATGACAAAGATAAAGACCTGCATTTCGGAGAAGAACTGACACCGACTTTGGTAAAGGATGCTCCGGCCATAGCATGGTTTTCTGAAGATTATGGCTATTATACCGTTGCTATGATTGGTAAGTACCATTTATTTGTTTGTACAGTTATTCAAATTATTAATTTTAAAGAATCGAACTTACTATTATAAAGCTTTTAACTTTTAACCTTTTCAAATTTTAAATTTTGATGCCATAAGTAGTACATATCGATCGTTGGTCAGAAGTATTTTCTTTTGTTAGTCCAGTAAAACTATTTGAGCTTATATTATGTATTTCAACAAATCGAATTAGATAAAATGAGTGTAAATGTCAATATTTTGTACAATAAAATAATAAAAACTTTGAAAAATCACACGATCAGAAATAGAGATGTGCTAGGGTCGGAGATTCCTACCTTCCCGATTCTTGCATTGAAACAAAGAGATGAATTTTTGGAAAAAACTGTCGTCTGCAGCATTTCGGTCTAAATTACTTTAAATGATGTAATCATTACGTTTCGTGAAATTCCATTCATAATTCACAGATTTTCGTCTTCGAAAATTTCTTTTATAATTCAGAGAGTCTGAAATTTCTAAAAGATAAATCTGTGAATTTTGGATGGAATTTTATAGCACTGGAATCCCATAAATAGGAATTCTGACCTTACAAACTCTGCTGAAAAAACTCATATGAGAAACATATGAGAATCACAGGAGCATTTCATGTGGAAATCACGTGAGAATCATGTGACAAGCATGTGAGAAGCATGTGAGATTTTGATCCGAGATCGCATTGCTGATCACGTGAGTCTCGTGTGAGAATCATGTGAGAATCATGTGAGAATCTCATCTTCTCACATAGGTTCAGCAAAAAATTTTTTTTATGTTACTATTCGATCGATATATCGAATTTTTAACTTTTTGTAAATTTGATTAAAATATTAAAAATTCGAATATTGAAGCTTAAGTACCTAATTTTGGTGTTATCATCCGCATGGTAACACCTAAATACGCCACCAAACCTACGCAAACCTTAATTTGTGTAATATTAGGTTAATAGTAACATAAAAAATTTTTTTACTGAACCTATGTGAGAATCATGTGATCAAAATCTCACATGCTTCTCGCACATGCTTCTCACATGATTCTCACGTGATTCCCATATGTTTGCTCATGTGCTAATCATATGTTTTTCACATAAGTTTTTTCAGCAGGGAAATCTTAATAGATTAATAGATTCGCCAAGCTTAGATACATTTTATATAGATTATCATTATACTTATACTAAGTATTCGTGATCGTATTGATATTCCTTTTACATTATTCACTGGCACTGTTTTTTTATTTTAGAATTATTTGTTGACTACCAAATTGCACAAAAGTAGTTTTACTTTCTGTAGCTTGTATTTTGGAACACGTTGAAATTTATTTTTATATTAAAAAAATTAATGAACTGCAATATTCGTGGGAAAATTAATAGAGTTGCAGAAAGAAACTCAAAAACCAACATTTAACCAATTTTATTACACTTTAGCATAATGCACATATAACTGCGATATTATGCAGTTAGTCAGCTATTATATATCAGCTATTATATATAATTGGCTATATTGCATGCCTTATCAAGGTAAAAATACTGAAACTCTAAAAAAATGGATACATATAATAAAAAAATATAGATCAAACTATATTTACATAATAATACTTAAAAAATCCGAAACTGCTGAATTTCATCCTTAAATAAAGTCAAAAAGTTTTTTCTAACTTGATAAAGTGATGTTGTATCATAAAATCGTAGGTATTTTCAAGGCCCGATTTTATTTTTAAAAATAATCAAATTTATCAACAGGCTTAAAAAAATATCTCCCGATATCCACTTACAAGCGTTAACAATTATAATTGTCTTGCATTCGGAAACTAAGATCCTGACACGCCAAGCCGGGGGGAGCCCAAGTTCCGTGAGATGCTGCACTGGCTAGTAGTCAACATACCCGGCGGCGATTTGAGCAAGGGCGAGGTGATCGCCGAGTACCTTGGCTCTGGGCCGTCCAAGGACACGGGACTCCACCGCTACGTGCTTCTCGTCTACAAGCAGCCGGAGAAGCTGTCGTTCGAGGAAGCGCGCATTACGGATCGCGAACGCGCCGGCAGACCTGGCTTCTCCATCTCCAGCTTCAGCACCAAGTACAAGATGGGAGACCCGCTCGCCGGCAACATGTTCCAAGCCCAGTACGACGACTACGTACCCACCTTACGCAAGCAATTGGGCGAGGCTTGACATCCCCCTTTAACAGCCCCTCTGCTCTTCAGTATTAGTCTAATTTTAGTGATTTAATTTCGATGCTGTAAAACAATAACATATTTTGTCAATCTCTCGTTTACATAATCCTCATTATAAATTTACTGCATAAATGTGACATGCTATTTTAATATCCTGATTTATTCACTTTTACCTATTCATTACTTGAACAAAAATTTATATAAAACATACTCGGGAGTCACGGGATAGTACCCTGCTAAAATAACATATGGATTCCAGTTAGATTCCAGGTGGATCCTGCTGGATTTCCAGATGGAAATTGGTTATTTGTAGTTTTATTTATGTTATATGTTAAGCAAGAAAACATTTTGCTAGTAAAAATTATTAGCATATTAAGGGGATGTCGGAGTCACTAAAAATTTAAATTTCCCGCCCTTACTACATCGAAATACCCACAAGGTTTTTCAAACTTTTCTCTTTAACAAATTAACCAATTGACTTGAAATTTTAGGAGATGATAGAATCATCATAATTGAAGCGCGCTCAGCCCTGAAATTACCAATAAATTGTGTAAATATAATATTTTTAATTTGAAATATAATTGCAAAGTCAGAATCCTGCCATCTTTTGAATTGAATTGAAATCAGTAAAAATTTGGTATTTTGTTCTCTAGCTTCTATATTATTTTAGTTTTCAGAAATTTCTGGGCTGAGCGCGTTCTATTTATGATCATTCTATCATCTCTAAAAGTTTCAAGTGAATTGGTTAATTTGTTAAAGAGAAAAGTTTGAAAAACCTAATGTCGGTAAAACAGGCGACTCCGGCATCCCCTTAAAGCTCATTGAAGACTTGTCGACTAGCTTATAATAAAACTTTAATTTATATATATGCATTCAATGTGTTATTTTCAACGATTGAAAAATGAAAAAATAATAAATTTAATAGATATAATTAAAATAAATAAATACATGAAATTGCGTTCTATTTTATCACTAGGTGTACCACTGCCTTGTATCTTATAACAAC
>UELU01143221.1:470-136588 GCA_900490025.1 Megastigmus dorsalis
GGCTCACATGTCGCTTAACCTATATTTATTAATCTAATCTTGGTTGAGAAGGAATCTCCTCAAAGCAGTCTTAAACCTGCTGAGTGATGGTAGATGACGAATCTCAGCAGGAAGAGAGTTCCATAAATGCGCACCCTGTACTTGGAAGGTGTTGTTTCCTACAGTAGTACGCATTCGGGGAATTGCGAGAGAGAGAGAGAGTGGAGACAATGTAATGGCACGCAGCGTCTGTCTGCGTAATGCAAAATTCATTATCTGGGTCACTGTCACTTGGCAACTATCTAATATTGATTGTCGACGCGCGACTATAGTATACGCGCGCGGTGCCTTTAGCCCCCTCTCCTTCATCATCGATCCGACATCCCCGTTGTCGGGCACTACGACGAATAACCTGCGTTTTTATTCACTCGCGCGCGCTTTCTTTTTCTCTCTTTTTCATTTGACTGCGGCCGAGCTACATACGTGTGACAGCTCGTCGCACGTCCGGGATATGGGAAGAAAGATAACGATCCGAAGCACGCGATATCGCACCTCCATGGATACGTGAGCCACACGCCATCAGGCCATGTTTTTTAATCAGCAGCTGATCGCTTCATATATCTTCTTTTCTGCATGCTTTCCTCCTGATTTTTCGTTGCTTTTGATTTTTTATCGGCAGTCATGGAGTTTTCCTTAACTCAGATATGTGTGTCGGACGAGCACGTGGTTCGAGAGGATTAGCATGATGGTGATCCTACTGAACTGCATCACTCTGGGGATGTATCAACCCTGCGTCGACGATCAGTGCGTTACGAACCGCTGTAAGATCTTGCAGGTAATGTATCATATTCATTCTCTCTATTTAGTCTAAGTGATAATAGGGACATCAAGTATTATGTGGAGCTATGTCAGATAATGAGTTCAATGTTTGACTTCTACTGAGCTTAAAAATTTGTACAATACGAAGGGCTAACACTAAATTATTTATATATAAACAAAACTCGTAAAAATATCTATTCTATATTTATATTTATAGAAACTTTAGGAAAGTGGGACTAAGGTCATAGGTTACTGAGTAATTTGTAAAGTGTAACGCGAACTTAACAGTCAAATGTAGTAATATGCAGTAGTCTAGCTATAATTATTACATCTATGAGAAACTCTGTAATGGCGTTTAGTGAAATTTCACACGAATGGGATAGTTAATGTCACATACGTTATTGGAGAAACAACTTGGTATATGAGCGCCATAATACCGTAAATGTATAAGACTGGAATTATTTATAAAATGTGAAGGACGTAACTAGTTGAGGCATAGTTGAAAACTTCATTTTTTCAAATAAAAATAGTTCTCAAATAATATATTAATAACAAATTGTAGTTCCGTAAACTATAATTACCAACATTTAATATTTTTTAAATTCGAAACTCATGTTACATTTTAAAGACCGTGCAGAGAGGACGTAAAGCTGACAGTGGACTTTAAAATGGTCTGGTAAAAAAATATAATTTTAACTCGTAGAAGGAGCATACTTTACTTTAAAATTTGAATTAAGTTATCTCGACGTAAACGTTTTCTCTCAGCGTTTCAAAACTTTTCAGTACAATTACTTTTCGAAGAAAATATTTATATCATTTGCTATTCGTTGGTTTCGTCAGTACAGCGTCAACAAAACCAAACGGAATAACCTATTCAGAAAGCAGTAAAATGAAGAATTCATGAGCGTCAATCGTCAAAAGCAGAGCTACATAAAGGGAGATCGAAAATACATTCAGTCTTATCCCTTGGGGTTAGTTCACTAAAGTATTTCATACCCACGCATATAGGTAGACAACTGGAGATTTCCCTTCCTGTATATAATGTCACTTCAGTACCTCTTTATAAAGAGGTGAAAGCAAAATTCACGATATCAAAGTTTGAATGTGAGCATAATTCTATGATTGTACAAAAAAAGCCGTGTCATTATCTTGCAGTCATGCTATTAAAACCGAATACCTTTTTGAATGCTATAACATTGGCACAGTTTTCTCTTTTTTTATGAGTTTATGCCTCTATAAACACGTGTACGTGGGTAAGAATCTGACATACTATTGTTATTTACAAAGTTATAATGAGTAAAAATAATATTGTTATTAAAAAGTTTTTATTATATATAATTATAATATTACTGTATTTTCTAAAATAGAGTTTAAAACTAAGATATGAACAAAAATTAATTGACTATTTTAAACTTTGTTATCGCGAAGTAAAATGGACATAATTGTTATTTTTCGACACAAGTGCGCAATACAAGGATTTCTGGCACTGGTGTAATTTGACACCTATCACCCGTATTAGGCGTACCTGCTTTGCGCACGCGTACCGAAACCTATATTTTTTAGCTGAGTGGGCAAAGCTCGACTTTCGTGTTAGTTTTCTTCTTGTAAACCATAGAATTTGGGCACGTTCAGCAGGAGTGTGCAAAGCAGAGTGCTTTGCGTACTCATTAAATGCTTTGCACACTCCAGCTGAGAGTGCCCAAATTCTATGATTTACAAGCAGTTAAAAAAATAATACGGTGTTAATAACAAATAAGAGCAGGAGTATCAAAATTGGATTCGATTTTTTAACTTATTCGAGGTCAGTTTACAATGTTTAAGGTAATTCTTATTTATGTATAACGTTAGTTTAATATTCAAAAGTTTTTTAAAAGTAGCTTTTAAAGCTCCTGCAGTGTAATGAAAAAGCTTAAAAAATTGTAAATTTATTTAGATAATTCTACTTTGCGAATTTGTATAATTTAATTTTCACTGCGACATAGAGAATTTCTCTAATTAGAGATAGGTTATTATTTCAAATTAAAATTTACCCGCGAATTAATTGTGTTATTTTAATCCATTGAGAAGCTTCAAGTACAAGATGAGAAAATAATGTTCTTTCATTTAAATTCTCTAATTTGAATAATTCAATTCAAAGAATTGGGCGAAGCAATGGAATTAAACAATTATTACCATAGTGATTAAATCTTCTACTCACTTAAAATTCATGTACGAAGGGCTTCCAGCTTTTCTCAAAACCTCTCCTGACCCTCATTTCCGGCAACACACACATAAGAAATAAGGTCTGTATACATAACATGGCGTAGAAACACGCTTCCACGTATTCCACCCACACGTTATACACACCGAGATCAAACATGCAGACACGTGCGCGGTGCGCGTCCGTGTATGTATAATACACGTGGCAGCTGACGATTCGGCTAAATACGAGTCGAGAGTATACGCGAAGCTGTCTCATCTCTGCGGCCGAGATGTGCACCCCGACTCGACCATGAACCACATTTGCATCTCTCCTCCTTTTATCGTGAATTTCAAATCGACTTTGCACGGTTTCGCGCGCCCAGCGAAAGCTCCGACTATGAGAGAGTAAAAAGAATAGAGAAAGACACGAGGTGCTTGACAAACATCGGACGGACTTGGGTAAATTTGACGCGCGGCTGCTGAAAAAACAACTTTTCTCATCGTGTGAAAAAACAACTTTTCTCATAGGTCGCTCCTAGGGGAAAGTGTTTCGCTCACCGTGAACTTTCGAAATAGACCTGCTTGTGGATTCAGCGATAGGGTTCAAGTTTTACTCGACTATTTCGTAATCAGTTTTATACTTCTCAATTTTGATGCTATTATTAATAATTTGAATCATTCGCTATTTCTACTTATTATTTAACTTTTGTATTCGGGCAGAAATTTTAAGTATGGCTGAGGTACGTGAAATCGTCTTGCTTACCATATCTCAGCTGAATATTACTCAAGGTATGGCTCGAAGTGTTGCTAAAGTCGCGCACCGTCTGCACTTGAGAGAAACTCCGATACTTAATTCTCTACCAGAGCGCTCCGGTATGGAGTATTCAGTCAGGCGTACTTTGTTTATCTAGTAACAGTTACCGGATAAACTCCGGTACGGTCAACCGGAGTGTTATCTAGTAGAGCTGACTAAATTCAATGGTTACCGATAACATTTTTCCTTAAGTGATAGACGACGCATTTTAAAATATAGAATTAATAGTTTTTTTTCTGTAAAGTATTTCAAAATATTTTTTATGAAATACTGAGATTTACATTTTTTCGACAAAATACTGCATTAATGCAATACCTGTTAATCAATTTTTGTCTCCTATATATTACTTTCTAGGATTATTGGCATGCACTAAATTGGTAGATTATTTTCGGATACAACTCTTTACAGAAATCTTGTATATAATATATTTTACTATATAACCTTATATGTATGCATAAGACAATATTTTTTGCTTCGTGAAAGGTTTGTACGATTAAAATAAATCATTTTCCAAAAATTCCAAGATATCTTAAAGTTATTAAAACAAAATTGACTATTTTTGAGAAAATTTTTTTCGTGTCTGTATGTGTGATTTTTAAATTTCAAAATTCATTTTATCCGTTTTTTATAGGATTTATAGAATAAAGTGTATATTTTTTAGAAACATTTGGTTAATAGGCTTTGAAGATAATTTAATTTTACCGATTCTTAATTTTTTTTATTTCAGAATATAATTGTACATTAATTTAATGTATATTCATGATAGTATAAATAAAAAAAGTTATTAGTTATTCAAACGCTCACAAGTGAAATTCTCAATTTCTATCGATGATGGCACAGTCACTTCAGTTCAGATAACTCCAACTGTTTTGGCCCGGTTCATCCTACTGGACAAATATAAAATATAGGCTACTGGAGAGTCCGGTATCCTGTACCGGAATATTCGGTATTGTGGACTGAAGACTTCTCCGATTAGCGTAACCGGATGGTATACAGTATCTGCAACTTTGTTTTTCTCTCAGTGTAGCAGGAAAGGTCTTGCTGAGATCTTGCAAAAACATGGATAGACCTTGCGAAGACATGGGTGAAATCCTTCTTTGATCTTGCAAAGATATGAATCAGGTTTTGTAAAGATTTTGGTAAAATTTTGTTGAGTTACATTGCTTGAAAAAATCATATAATAAAAAATAAAAAAAAATGGAATGAAATTAAATTATTACTATTATTATTATCATTATATGCAAAGTTGAACAATTATATTTCTAAACAAATATTGAACGAAAATAAATTTCTTCTGTACCAGGATCACATGCAACGGAATAACTGTATGAAGTCCTCGAAACCGTCTTTTGACATTGATATGTATACATTTATAATCATAACACTTGGAGAGCATTTGTATTTTTAGTTGTGCAAGTTAGAAACTCCGCAATTAATAAAGTAATTAATTTTAAACTTTAATGGAAAGAGAACTTAAAGCACTATTGCTGCCTCAATGATTTTCATCTGTCGACAGCGTAGTTTTGATTAAGCGTCTTTTTTTTTGTCGAGATGCCGATGAAGTACCGACCGTGATAGAGAAAAAGTCTTCATGCACCGAGCGTACATTGTTTTTCTTCCATGACCCTAATAAGGATCTATAATTAGCCCTCACGGGATGAGAAGTTCACGCTGAAATCCCAGAGTTGGAAATTAACATTTTACACTCGATGAAAAGAATTCATTTCCATTAAATTAAATTATTATTATTTGGATGTGTAAAATATTAGCTTTTCTTTTATTTTATTTCTGTAGCACTGTCTTTTTAACGTTTAAATGTCGGAATACGCATATATGTATAAATTACTTTGATTAAAGCTGCTTCATATAAGTAATCATGTTTCCAAATGCAAGAGTTAACTTACAATTTTTACATAATTACACATTTTTTATTTAAATCGGGATTTTGTTTGTTGATAAAAGGAGTATAAATACCTTCTTCTTTATATAAAAAAATACCTTTTCAAACCTTTATTAACTATGCATAAAATACCGTATAAGAGCTTTTTTAATATACCCAAGTTAAAAATTCAAGTATTACCCGTACGCAGAGACATGGTAACTTTATGCACTTACACATCTACGTAACTAATGGAGGAAAAACTATTACAAAAATTTTCAAGAGCTATGCCACTACTGTTGAAAGCCCTCCCTTTGTTATTAATTAAAATAAATACTATTAGGAATAATGACTCGGAAAAGAAAATGTCAGGCAAGTCGCACACGCGCTATTTTAAAATTCTGTTCAACTTAAAAGTCGTGTAATTAAAAAATATACATATACATTAAACGATCGCGCAGAACGCGGAGGGGAAAAGTGTCCTTCTTTTAATTAACAAGTATATAGGCATAATGAAAACTGGAGTGCAAAGCATCTCGCAGCCGCTGTATAATACGCTTTAGAAAAAATGCGCCTTTGGGAGGGGACCTCGGAAGAGAGTTGTGTGTGTGTGTGAGAGAGAGAGAGAGAGAGAGAGAGAGATGGGCGAATCGATCCTGGGTTTACGATAGAATTATTTTTGGCCCGCGTGTATATAAGTATATGTGCGGTGTTCTGCACCGTTCGCGCGAAACCGAGCATTTCTTTGCGGACTAGTGTTAAAGCTGAGCATAAGAGAGCAGTATACCACAGAGAGAAACTACGTGCTTGCTTGACTGGCTGGTGCAGCGTAGAGTATAAGCGGTTGCGGTCGGTTGCGTTTACCAACTGTTTTCTTTAGGCGCCATTCTCAATCAGCCTGGCGTGTGCCTTCCACGCGTTTGCGGTTTTACGACACTCTGCATTTTATATTTAAATTTTACGATTTTTTTTACTCGCAGTTGGGATAAAAGTAGGTGCTTCTTCAGCTCGGGAGAGTCTCTGGTTGTTGGGAATCTTCGAAGTTGTGGAAAAATGGTCCGGTTGCTCAGTTGATGAGAGATAGTTGATGACACACTTTTTTTATTTTAAGCTAAGAATTTTGTTGATTAACATTCATCGTTATGATCTCTTCCAATATATTTCAAAATATATTATAAAATCTGCAATATAAATTGTACACGTCTAAAAAGTTACTTTATCGCGGAATGTGGAAAAAGTTAACAAAATGACTTCTTCAGCATTTATTATTTATGTCCAGAGAATATATGTTTTAACATGATCTACTTACATATTTCATTTATAAAAGGTCAAATCTTACAGTGGAAGAACAAATTTGAAATAATAAATATGGATGTGCATATACATTCAGATTTTTTGTAAATAATTCAATATCCCTCATCCGAGATTCAAGGGAATACTGACCGTTTTATAAATATTGCATATTAGTTGAAAGCTAAATTAAAATTGATGTCATAAATTACTAAGCAAGCTAATTCCACTGACTGAAATCTTATTGCATTAATTATTTATAAAATTTTAGTTTTTAAATCCATAACGTCTTTATTTTTCCACTTTTTTCTTACAACATAATATCAACTAATTAACATAAAAATTTAGAATATATTAAAATAGGAGAAATAAAAGGATAATAGTTTGTAAAATAAAAAAAATGCTGCTAATTCATTGGAACTCAGCTCTCTTTAATTTAGTTTAAAAAACTACATATTTAAACCTTGAAAGAATAAAGAAATTAAAATTACATAATTTAACAAAAAAAATTATTTGACAAAAACAACAAAGTACAAAAAATTTAAGATTTTAGAATTGAAAATAGGTTAAGCCTTGCCTATAACATATGAACAATTAAAAATGTGAATAAAACAATCAAACTCAACATATACACGAAATATAAAAATACTAGTTATAGTATATAAAGTTTTATTAAAATGATATATTAATTTCTTTTTTGCACTGATTTTTATGCAGGAGTACTTGAAAAGGGTTCATATAACGTATTTTGATAAATGTTTGACCATTATATAGCTTTCTCTACGAAGAAGCAGAAAATATTAAGTTTGAATTATACATTATTCTTAGATTTAGAGAAGATATTTTTATAAGTGTATATTCAATAAGTCGATGCTTGGGGTGTTTCCTGCAGACATTGTAACTCAATATAGCGTCTCACTATATCCACATGAATTTATATTGCAATTACATCTTCCATACTACACCAATCATTTATATCTACAACAGTGTGATTTGATATTATTTTCCAGACGTTCGACGATGTCATCTTCGCATTTTTCGCGATAGAAATGACGATAAAAATGGTGGCTATGGGCATCTACGGCAAGGGTACCTACCTCGCCGATTCCTGGAATAGGTTAGACTTCTTTATAGTTCTCGCAGGGTGAGTATTTCTGTTTAAAGCGAGTTTATTCAGCTCGTATCTATTAAATGCGCAAACTGCTTCTGCCCTCTATACATCGCCCTTTTATATACAAAAGCTTTATTATACACAAAGGGCTTACAGCCACGGTTAAGACTTTACGCACGGCAAATGTTTGCCACAATCAAATATCAATCGAAAAGAATTATTATGTTGGCGCACGTCACACCTATATTACTCGCGAGCTTTTCATATTTTCTTTTTCTATGTAAATCAATATTTGCTCCATGTCGGATGACGTCTTAACTAAACGATCACTGTTTCACGTTAAAAATATCCTGACACACTTTTTACGATGAAAAATTGATACCTTTAAATAATGTATGGTATTATATTAGAGCTTATGTATAGTAAAAAATTGTAAAAGCCACTTCAAACTCTTTGTGTTATAAAATTAAAATAACATTGTAATTTGATATGTTTGAAATTTCACTGCTTTATTTAGTTTTGAATAATATTTATTTATGACGTAGAAGGTATATTGATTAAAAATTGTTAAATTAACATTAATTATTATTATTAATTCAAGAGACTTATTATGTCAAAGTTTTATTATAAGATTATTTTAATTAAAATTTAACACAATTTAATCATTATGAAGGCCTGATTCATCGATCCTACTTTGGCGAAATTTAATATCGCCCACAGCCCCGAATTATGATTCTCAACATACTTTTAACAGAATGAATACTTCCTTCCTGTGAAGTCTCTAACAGTTGTACTTTTATTCTGTTTTACAGAGCGTTAGAGTATTGCTTAAACGTCGAGAATATGAATTTATCGGCGATACGCACGATAAGGGTGTTGAGGCCACTGCGGGCGATCAACAGGATACCGAGTGAGTCGAATCATCGATTTTTATTGCGCCCTCATGACAGTCATTACTTGACCTGATCTGCACGTACCGAATCGCCCTAGTTTTATGCAATTCCTCGGTAAAATTCGTAATCCCGGGCGGTGGCATCATTAACAAAGACTCGACTAGTAGGCAGGAATTTATGTTTTAGCGCGCGTGCGGTTTCGATTGAAGAAAAATTCTTTGACGCTGCAGGTATAAAAGAGATTTCTCGATGAAGATGATTCATTATATGTGATTAATCAGACAAAGCATAGGTATTTCGTGCTCTACGGAAAGCGCGCTCTGCTATACATATATACGTATCTACCCTCTGTAATAGTAATTGAACGTGAATCGATTTGCTAATTGTAATTGCACGAAATCATCGGTCTTGACATTAATTTGCAAAATATAAGAGAGATAAATTATTGAATTCGAAACAATATGAATTTTCTAATATTATAAAAACGATAGCTTATCATGTGAAATCACTTAACATCCACTATTAGGAAACTTATTGTTTTCCACTGCTCTCGTACAAGGACACAAAATTTGCTCAATCGCGTCCACTAAAACAAGAACAATAACAACATTTTTTGCAAACTCGAGTCATCCTTATGCAATAAAGGGATATTAGTAACACTGAGGGGTAACAGTGAGTCAAATACAGTTTTAAACAGAGCTAAAGAAATCCATCAGGATGGAACAAGCGAAACGATTAAGCGGGCCGGACGCGGCGAAACTTTCAAATAAACAGTCTCGATTTGTCGAGCGCAAGCAGCCTCGTTATCGCGTTTTCATCGGGGCTTGGTTCACGGGACGCAATCGAACGCGCTGTTTAACGCCTCTCCTCCTCTCTCTCTCTCTCTCTCTCTCTCTCTCATTCAGCCTATCCTGTTGAGCACAGGCTGCAGCACGCGCTGGCAAATGCACTGGGAAAAGCGACAGAGGCTGAGCTACAAGATAGAGCGAGCGAGAGGCCGGAGGAAGGCCGACCACGACGGGGCGACCCTGACATTTGTGGTGTCGCGCAATTACCCGGTTCTTGTCGCTTTGATTGACACCCATTGTCGGCTTTATTCACGCGAACTCACACACAGACACACACACGCACAGAGCAGACAGCGACGTGTTTTTAGCCTTATAGCTCTGTGTACCGCTATGGAAGCGCGGTTAGATGATGCATGTGTCTGTTCTTGTGACCGCAGGCATGAGGATACTCGTGATGCTGCTACTCGACACACTCCCGATGTTGGGCAACGTGTTGCTGCTCTGCTTCTTCGTCTTCTTTATCTTCGGGATCATCGGCGTCCAGCTCTGGGAGGGCATACTGAGGCAGCGCTGCTTCCTCAAGGCCCTGCCCAACGTCAAGTATCCCGAGTAAGTCAAGGCTAGGCCATCTTTCTACACACCATCTCGCTCTATCTCTCTCTCTCTCTCTCTCTCTCTCTCTCTCTCTCTCTCTCTCTCTCTCTCTCTCTCTCTCTCTCTCTCTCTCTCTCTTATTATATTATATATTATGCCATTATATCGGATATTACATTATATACTTTGATCTATTAATCGATTACTTTTTATTACGTCTTAATCTTGGATTTAACCCCCTGTTTTTTAAATCTCTTCTTCTATAGGCTGTATTTTCTTCGATTATTAGGCTACTGTGTACTATTTCAATGATACTCCTGTGTCTTGTAGGATATTAGGTTTGATTTTACCAAGTGATTCTTTTTTTTTTGGTCTTTACTTGAGTTTGGCGCTTTTTTGACACGATTTCTATAAATTGACAGAACATTTTTGACCTCGGTCGTAGTGTATAGTACACATTAATAGTGATTCGTTTTTGCATCTATAGAGAAAGATTAAAGACCAACGATAACATTTTAATAAATAACGCAGGAGGCATACGCTATGCACACTCTTCAAGTGTAATAAAAGAAATTTTGCAGAAGCCGATGGAAATACACACCTGCTGTACATGTTTTTTTTATCTGATGACGCGTAATCAATACACAGAATTTAGAGGCCAGAAATGCAATGTCATATACAATTATTTATTTATATTTTAGAATGTGTTTTTTTAGCATACAATTTTTATAATATTAGAGGTAGCTTTTAGAATAGGTACAGCTAAGAACATATTTCATAAATACTTGATTACTGGAGATAAATAATTTCGTAGTTGTGTATACGTATACGCAAATACGAGTACTAAATCGTTTAAATTGATTGCATTCCTTTGAACGCATGCGATGGCTATAAGTAATCCTTTTATCTTTCAATAATGACGGTTTATAGAAAAGATAATATATTTGAATAATTTTACATCAGTTCTAACTAAAGCACTTTATTGAGGTAAGGAGAACGAGTTCCGTTTATAAATTCATTCCTATTTATATTCGAAATACGAATTAAGCTTAAGAAATAAGTTTAAAAAGTGTCAAGTAAAAGATGAATCGATCAATTTGTTACCGCAGGCGCTTATTTTACTATAAAAATTATCATTGTGCCATTAACTTCAAAGAATATTACGATATTATTTTCTATGCAATCGGTAATTTATCACAGCTGCTTTGGCAGTAATATCGATTAATGTCGCGAACACTGAAAAGAACGAATTATATTATGATGTGCTCAGAGTAATAATGACTTATTAAACAGCGTATGCTTGATTAGAAAGGAAATTACATATCGGCGCTATAATTATTGGACTGAATGAGTTATTATATCAGTACTAATTGATGATCGCTCGTTCCGCCATCTATTAGCATTTATTCGCGAATACCATTGATAGACAGCCTACTTATGAATGCGCGACGGAATTCTCCAGTAATCAACGACAGTTTGAATAGCAAAATAATGCGTGCCGATTGAGGAAAAAAAGTTGCGATTTCCTTGAAACCGAGTTTTTACGAGCCCTGCGAGGGCCTGAATATAATCTCAATCCAGAAGTTGATAAAAAGCGCCAAACCTCTGAATACGTGTAATATTATTAAGGCCGCCGCGGCCGTTTATATGGCGCAAAAACACCGCGGCAGAAAGCATCGAATTATCGCTAATCAACGAGGAAATTTACTGACAACGCGTATGCTAACTCAATTGCTTTGTCCATATGTGAATTGTCGTCGCGTTTTCGTATCAATTCTTTTCATTTCTCTCGGCATTGTATTCTTGCCTGTGTCGCCGGTGTTCTCGTCTATTTTATACAGTATACCGTCCATATATATATCCTGTAATATATTGCATTCTAATGCTTTACTTGTACTAAATGTATCTCGTGCAGTAGAAAATTTTCTAATTCATGGAAAGGATAACCTTGTAAATAATTATCAGTAACAAATCAATAGGTATATGCTATTAAGCTAATCTTTTCATGTTTTCTCATAATAGTATACAAAGTAAATACGTAAATAAGTAGATATTGCTTTAAAATGTACTTTATCATATCGCGTTCTGTACGTTCTGTACGAGCCTACTTTATTGTATTCTGATTCTGTTAGAATTGCTATTGTAGAATTGCTTCGCCGTAGTTGTGTTAAAACTCAAGCGTACATTTAAGTAAATAAGATACTAATACAATGATGAGTTACAGAAAAATAATACCTATTTAATTAGAATCGATATATTGATCACGAAAAATTTAGAATAGATCAGTGACTAAAGGTCTTGAGCAAATCTCGCGAGGTAACGCTTTTTTTTTCAAAAGTACTCGTGAACGAGTTTGCGAAAACATCGAAAGTTTTCATGAATTTGTAACGGGTCCCACGTGAGAATCTTCAACAGGTAAACGCGAGGTGACTCGATTCGCCTTTTCCATAATGGATCGCCGCGGTAGAAAAAATTTATGGGCTGCTGTGTTTCATTTCAAAAGTGCTATGACGCTAAAACATTTACACGTCAATTCATAACGAATTAATTGAATCTTTTTAAAATGCTAACGTATATCTAATTTATTCAATCGTAATGAAACGTCTTTGATAAAGTTGTAAGTTTATTACCAAGAAGTATGCCTCGCACACTGTGCTACACGTTCCGCGTATACCGTTATTAATGTTCCAAGCTGCAAAAATTTAAAATTCAGATTCAAACAGTTCTATTACTACGTAAACCTATAATTCTGACTTGTCCATGTGGATCGCAACAGTCAGTAACGTAACATTTGTGTTCAACAAACGCGAAGCTTCTTGTTAATTCTCTCAATTATTTAACTTCAACAATCCCAACTATATTTCCTCAATCCCAGAAACCGAAATAAAGAACTACATTTCACGCGGCCGCTTAAACGGCCAATTCGTTTGCTATAAACTCTCGACGCACGCGAGGCCCCCTAGTGGAAAGCTGCGAGGTCCAAGGAACATTAACAAGTGCAGTATATCATAATAATGTAGCGCAGAGAGTAGCTATACGCTAGGGAGACTTTTAGGCGAACTACGCGATCTCTTTTAATACTCTTTTCGTCTTTATACGTTATCTCGCGTGGCTATGTCTTGCTCGATTTGAGGCTAAAAGGACGAGGAGCGAGGAGCGAGTGCACATTCCTCCGGGACTCGAGTGGATTACGGTGATTATGGGTCGCGCGCGTTATATATTTGCTGAAATTGAGGGCGATTACACGCTCCTGCTCTTTGCTCTCTCTCTCCCTCTCTCTCTCTCTCTCTCTCTCTCTCGTTCGCTCTCTTTCCGCGTGTAATGGAGGTTATAGGAAGAGAGAGAGAAAGAGAGAGAGAGAGAGAGAGAGAGAGAGAGAGAGAGAGAGAGTAGCTGGGCGCACACGCAGGCGCGCATCGCGTCTCGCGTCCCCTATCGAGCCATCGCTAAGCATATATACAGGGTGATAAGAAAATATTGCGTATATACGGGCGATGTTATCGGGGTTGGACGAAACAATTTTACCTTTTTGGCTATCTATGGAACATTGTGTTTTTTTTTATCGGATCACTGTGTCGTTCCGATCGGTCATGAAGTACAAATTTCGCAAGAGCTTATTATTTATAAATATAAATTACTTTGAAGAAGGGACGTGCTTTGAAACGATTCGCGCTGAGCAATGTTTGCTTGCATACGCAAAATTTTTCGATTACCGTATACATATACATACATGTGTACGTGGCATAGGTGTGTGAACGCGCACATATGGGCGCGACGTCGCGACGGCTATTCCCCAAAGCGCGCGTCGTCCGTTATGGGCGAACGAGGTCGTCGCTTCTCTCTCTCTATCTCACTCTCATGATGCTTTTTCATCTCACCGAGCTGAATCTTGTACTTTCGATCGCCGATTCTGAATCTATGATTTAAAATGTGGAAACTTTACGAGAAGCTTTTTCGTTTCCTCGTTTTCTTTATTCAAGATTTTACATTTACGTCTATTGGAGTTTTAATACGTATAATTTTTTTTTAAATGATTATATACATATATCTTGAATGCTATATCTTTCGATTTACATTTCGATACATTTAGCAACTGGAATTATTTTTTATTGAATATTACTGTACAGATTCATATTTTTAAAGATCTTTAAAAGAATATTGCTTTCAGCTTGAGATTATAAAAATACCACCCTGAAAAAAGTTAATATATTTAAGTATACATTTACTTAGGTTTCATTCAAATAAATGGATCACATGAATATTACGGTTTTTTTCTGTGTATAGTATTTTTCACGTATTTTATAAGAAGTACAGTGTTTAATTATGTAAATTCTCTTCCCGATACGGAAGTCTGTCGGTATTATTTATGTAACATCTAAATTAGTCAGCAGACTGAAATTGAACCTGACAAACCAGCTTCTCTGCCTTGGAAACTCTCTACTTAAACTTAATCTAGCTTAATACGAAGCAACACCAAGCAGCTCGTATAATATTTAACTATGGAGACAGCATTTTCACTGGCGCGCTGTAAATATAAACACAGCCGCGTGCGGCGAATATTACAGAGAGGAACGAAGCAAGTTATTCACGGGTGACTTGGTCGAAGCGATTGTTTGAGAAAGCGACAGCCTCTCCGCGCGGACTAAAAAAAGCTCTCCTTGCAAATGCATTAGAGATAATTGCAGCGCATTAGCAGCGCAAATATAGAATTCTTCGAGCTGCGTACGTACATATGCGACGTGATAAGTGTCAACGCGTAATATAGACGCATTATTTTAAGATACAACAGTATATTATGGGCAAAGAAGTTTATTTGTGTTGACCTGAAATGAGCGAAAGAAAGAAAGAAAGAAAGAAAGAAAGAAAGAAAGAAAGAAAGGAGAAGAAATGAATGACTATGTTAATATGTAAAGTAGATAAATATAGAAAAGTAGTAGTAAGTATATGTTGGTCGAAGAAAAGGGGGGCAGTGACCAGCTGTTGTTTCGCTGTTGCAGGTTACTCTCGGACGAGTACTCCGTTCGATCACGAATTTAGTAAGCTTTTAGTAGAGGACAATGTACTGTACATATATCTCTATATACATATAAATCAATTATATATAAATATTTATATTCTATGACAGTGTATACGTTAGTACGCAGTGTTGGGAGTATCTGCATATAGCACTTAGCGCACCATTGGACTGGAACATTATGGACTTGAAATTTCGTTGTTACAAACTTAAACTGTATAGCAATAACCGTTTTATGAGAGTGCACATTTTGACAATGATTTTTCGTCAATTAAACTTTTAGTTAATTCTTTTAACAAACATATAAGTTATTCATAATAGTAATCTTCATTTACGTTGTGTGAAATTGGCAACCTTATTATTACATATGTAATTAACGATAGGAAATATTATTCAGAGCTTACAAATGACGATAATAGTCTCTATTATCTATATCGGTAAATCTAAAAGACTTTCCGTGTGAAATATAAAAAATTTTGGTTGATAAAATCTTCCTATCCCTACTATTCTAATGTCTATTAAAACTTGAGCTATTAATGTTTCTTTTATGCGTTGATATCGAAGTATATTTTGTGCGTGAAACAAAACAATGCGGTTGAAAATCATTATGCCGTATACATAATTTATGTCACGAAATATGACTCGACTAAAGAAAAAATATAAAAATAAAACCAATTAAACGAATTATTCGTTAAATCCATTTATACGCATGCGACACATATGTTAAAGTAGCGCACCAAGTATTTAAACTATTACACCTAGATCTAGAATAGATATATGGAATTCTTAAGATTAACATCTTTAAAATGGATTCTTTCTTATTAAAAAAACTTGTATTGTTCAAAAAGGTACGGTAAGTAAAGCAGGTAAAATAATCTAGAATGTACCGCAGCAAAGTTTTAAAGCTATAAAAAAAAGCTCCTCACCGTGTATAATCTTTTCCTGTGCCATAAATTATTAACGAACGCACGTATAATCAGTTGCAAGTTGAACTTTCAGTACCGGAGAAGTGTGTCATTACATTAAATTATTTTTTTTCCGTCGGGCGCTAATTAGAAGCCAGATCGTCTCTCTCGTATATCGTCAAATTGATAGATCGTTAATATCATAATATAATCTGCACTCGGATCACAACAGCTGTGAAATCGCCCAAGTTTGCACACGGAAAAATCGGATGCAGAAATTTCAAGATAAGTCCATAATATTCCAATTCTATATAACGATGTGACGCACATACAAAACCGTACATATTAGACTCAAAAGTACGGCTACGCCCGCGGAGGGGTGGGAGGGGGGGAGGGCATGCGATGGGGATGCAAAGTAAGGTGGTGTGTGTGGTTGGGGGGAGTGGGGTCGGAAGAGAGAAGCAGATCGCGCGCGCCATTTCTGACCTAATTAGATAGCGCAGCAATCGCCTCGTCACTTGAGGTCATTTTCCTCGGCAGCGCACACGGGTCTCGGAGCTTATAGACCATTATATTCGCCCCAATGCTATAGGCTCTACACTCTACGCTCTACACTCGTACTCTCTCTCTCTCTCTCTCTCTCTTTCTTGATACTAAACTCGCACATGTAGTGTGTGGCAGTTGTGTGCGCGTACGTCTTTTCTCTCTGCCAGATGGCTTCACGCGGAACAACCCATAAATTACCCTGATTCTTCCTCTCTCTCTTTCTCTCCCACGCACTCTTCAGGAGGAACACTGCCGCGAGTGCGATGGCCATGTGTGTCGTGACGCGGGGGTCAGAGAAGGAAACCGCTCACGCGTTTTATATTTGTAATCTTTTCTTTCCCTTCCATCTCTTTCTCTCTCTGTCTCTTCTCCCCTCTTCTCTTCCGCGTCTTCTGCACTCGTTCTGCACATACGCTATATATACATCTACATATATATTGCTGTGCTAGCTTTATTCCACTGCTCGAGTTGCGTATAGCGTTTATAATCGCATAATGCGCTCGCGCGGCCATATATTATTATTATAACCGTGTGTTTCCGGCTAGGCGTGTATACACAGTACGAGTTTTTGGTTCGATGGCTCGCGTTGGCTTTGGTTTTCCTACGCGCTTACTCCTGAAAGCGCAAATTTGTATATAGGAATTTTTTCAATAATTGTTTTTTTTTTTTGGGAGACGCGATCGAGTCCATGTTTGTTCTCTATATACCGATTAATAAAACGCTCTTTGTGGACAGATCTGTGTAACAGTGTGAGTTCTGGTTGAATTATAAATGCTGCAGTTGGTTGCAATGAGGCTTTTGTCTAATTTTCGGTCGTAATGTCGAGTAGATTCTAAATATTTGAGGCTGAGAAAGAGCGGCTTTGTTATTCTATAAATGCGGGATGCGAAAGCACTGCAGCTGCTTTTCGATATACCGCTTGCGCTCAGGATAACGCAATCCATGCATATTTGCGAAATGCTCGCGGTACGTTATCTGTCGGCAATATCGAGAGCTAGCCAACAATTTCAAAAGTATCTATCCAAAAAAATAACCTTGATTTCGATTAACCTCGACATTTTTGATACTGTTACATTTTTAACTCTTATAAGTTTTAAGTAAAGGTAAAGTCTTGCAAAGGAACGAATAATTATAGATAATATCTAAATCCGATCATTGAAAGTTAGTTTTTGGCTAATCAGCATATTCACGTTAATTCTAAATCAAACAAAATTATTTTTACATGAGTAAGAGTAAAAAACTATTACTGTGTATGACAAATGAACAAACTTTTTTAAGATTTTGTCAAGTATATTAAACAGATACTAAAATGTATTTTAAAACTTTTAAAACTCATAAAATCGCTTTAATATTATAATTTTTCTTTTCTAAGTGCATTGATGAAAAATGATTTTGGAGAAAAAAGTAGTGGTACGATGATGGTAGGCTATGAAATATAATCAATTTCTACTTTATTAATTACTTATCTTATTTTTTAATGTTAATTTATTAATTTATGCAAAATTATGATTCTGAGAATTTCATGTCTATGACCACTAATCTTAAATTTAAGCTCTCTATAAGCTACATTTTTTTAAAATTATTTCTTATCACGTCCGCATAATTTATATTCATAGTATTTCATTTTGAATATATTTTATAAAGTAAATTTGAAACTTATGTTTTCATAGAAAAGCAGTTAAAATTGAAACGCCTATCGAATTATTAAGCTTCTGTTCCATTACTATACCTATCCAGAAATTAAACTTTCTCATTCTGAACTTTGAATTTCAAATTTGGGCACCAATAAATTTAGCATATTACGCGAGTTTGTTACAGTGCACACAAATGGTAACTATTTCATATTGTACATTAATTTAAAATTTGAAGGGCAATTCAGTAGCGTAATAAATTATGCTAGTTCAAAATGGTATTAATTTATTCATAAGTTATAAATAATGTTTATTTTATACTTAATAACAAAATAAGTAAATATGATCTTATAATATATGAACTGCGTTCAACCAACAAGGGTGGAGCTTACAAATATATTAGGTAATATTATTGCCATAATATGTGTACCTAAACAAACTACGTTACTGCGTAGATTACAAAATGAGGAATATGAAGAATGTCACAGTTCACACATAACGTCAGAAAAAAATTAAATATCGTGCTCCAAAAATGGTTAATTTATATCGCTATTCCTATATAAGATATATAAGAAGTAATTAGTTCTGAGTATACAATGAATCAACGCAAATTTTACTTGTATATTTAAATTTGTAGAATGGAATATCCCAATAACGTTAAAGCTTATAGAGAACAACTTCATGTAACTATATACATTTTTTCCTAAGCTTCTATACGTTATGGGTATATAATTACGTATATCTGTATATCCGCCTTTAAGTTTTACAATGTTGCAATAGCCCGAGAAAAACAGTTTTTCTATGAAAACGTAATGGCTCATACAGATATTTTTCTATTTATTAAAAATAAATTTTAAATATATATTATTTTAAGAATAATAATTCTATAATATTCTGTACAGTCTCCTGTTGCATTATTTCTGTGAACAATAAGCCAGGTCCACAAAACAGAGGTTTACGACGTACATCAAATCATAGAACCTCGCGTCGCTCAGGCGACAAATTACACCCGTGCCAAAAATCCCTGCTTTGCGCACTTGTATCGAAAATAACTATTTTGTGGGCCTGTGTAATTTTATAACATATATATGAAAAAATTCTTTTTATTAATCAATCCTTTTATTTAAATTAAATAAATAATATGAGATATATAAAAATTAAAAATTAGAAAATAATATCAAATTCTACAAAAGTTATTATTTTTAAATGCACTCTTTCAAATGATAAACGAACAAATGATATCTAAACCGAAGTAATATCTAAACGTATACAAATCAACTCTTTTTACTTCCTCAAAAGCTTCTCGAAACCTTAACAAAAAAAAACGTTCAAAATCACTTTTGCATCAATGTTCTTATGCATCGCATAAAAAATTGACTCCCCTACCGCTTGAACTGTTTATCAAAAAGCTACATATTATATATGCATTCAATTTGCTTCTCGCTTGTTACATTATATACATATATACCCAAAGTTCAGTGCGCGCTTATTGGCCTTTATCGTTCTCCGCCTATTGTATACATTCTGTTTCTTTCGTCTTCCCTCTATTATACCGTGGCGCTTCTACTTTTGGCAATGCTCGTGTATATACTTGACCTATACGCGTTGTGTATACACTCGGGTTCACGTTTTCATATTTCACACACGTGTGTATACGTTTGGCTCGAGTGCGAAATTGGCACTTGGCTTTTCTTACATACTCCTCGCGAGAAGAGCTCGGGAGAAACTCGCGTGCCGAGCTTATATACATATATATCGCCTCTATATCAGCCTGGGCTGCTGCTGCTGCTGCTCCGACCTTCTTTTTTTGCCCATCGAACGCTGCGGTGCTTCCTCACTCTCTGTATCGAAAAATATACTACGGCTACGACCGGGGAAGAATAGCGGTGCAACAAGGCAAGTCGTTCTATTCTCGATCGCTTTATAAACTGGTTGCGCTCGGAGTCCGGGAGGCGCGAAATACCTGCTGTTATATAAAGCCACCACTTCGGAGCTTTTATAATTTAGAGACTGTCGGACGTTTTCGACGCGGAAACGATATACTGCACCCTCGGTCAATCTGCACGTGTATATACACACACAAACACTATATGCAGCTGCATGTGTGTGTGTAGCTCTCGGTCCGGCCGAACGCTGACTTTTATCACTGGACGTTTTAATAGATCAAGAATGCCGATCTTAATTACGCCTGGACGTGCCGGAAATGGCTTTTCGCCGTTGTTGTCGGACCTTCGTCGTTTCGCTTCTTCCTACATATATAGATATATCCTCTCGTGGGAGCTGACTACTGCAGCAGCACCCCGAGGTCCTTGGACAATAAAGCGAATGACAAAAAAGAACGAATAGAGAAAGAGAGAGGAAGAGAAAGAAAACAAGCCTGACTGAATTGTATATATGTGCGCTGTCGAGTGAAAAGTGGCGCGCGCTCTAGCGATGTGGGGGCACGCGACAATTATCAGATCTGATTGGTCACGCTGACGAGGCGTCCAAAGCTTTCGCGGACCTTTCTCTCTCTATGTATATAAATATATATATATATATACATGTGGGGGAAAGAATCTTTGTTATATATATACACCGCGCCTGGACACCTTCCAAGTGAACGTGTATCTCGAAGCCCAACACTGTTAGTGTTTGTCTATATAGAGCATGCAATATTTGACCTGTTTTATATATATGTATTTACATATATACGTCGTCTGTGAACTATGAACTATACGGCAATTTCTGTTCTCTCTATGAAAACTGTACATATATGTAATATCCCGCGTACAACCATTACGTATATATACGCGCTCGCCTCCTGCAGCTATAACGCGGATTCAAACGATGTTAAATTGGTCGATGAAAATCGTTTTGCGATATATGGATGACTAGAGCGTCGCGAACGATTCTCTTCTTAGTTCTTTTATTTATGCATTAATTTAGCTTTCATGTTTTTTGATTTCTCTCTCATTCGTCATAATATCGATCATCTTGTTCGTTTTCGTTGTAACGCTTTTTTCTTATATACGTTACGTTTATCGTACGAATGTCAATGCAGTTATATACGTGGAAACTGAAAATAAAAGGAAGAAAAGCAATGCTTGTACGGTGTGTAATAATAGTGTTTATCGAGTCAAATTGGTTTTAATCGACGTTAATTAATTGACAATAAATGAAGATGATTGCAGGCTCGGTCAGTCGATACTTCGAGTGAAAAAATTTCTCGATCTTGAAACTTCTCCTGTATCCATTCATATTCTCTCTTCCGTTGCATGGATCAGTGTTTACATATTATATACATTACGCACTTCGTGTTATTTCTATATATTTTTATATACTCAATTTATCTGTCAAGGTGTATCTACTATAATATCTATACGACTATGGTGTCCTAAACCGTGTGTTATTACTTTTCTTCTATTTGACGTTTCTCTCTATCTAACTGATGGCACTATACGATCTGTACTTCATATTTTTCATTTGTGTGATAATTTTCTTTTCCTATGTGTATAATGAAAACATAAACAAATGAGACGATGGCAATAGTGCTTTAGCAATAGAAAACCGCAATTTTGCGTATACTAATTACACGAGATATAATTGTTATACTATTTATAATTACTGTAATGAAGGTGTATTTTGATTTTCTTAACTGTGTGTTACATTTACAAAAAGGTTTGTATTTTAATATACAGATGATATTAGTGAGAAAATATATTGAAGCTAAAACAAATCCGAATAGATACGAAAAATCCGAACTATACGGAATAATGCACATCACTGACATTCTCCCTTCGAAAAAAAAAATGCAAATCGCACACATGAAACCGCACACTAATCACCCTCCCCTCCCTCCTGCCGCAGTTCTTTGCTACACGGAGAAAAAGGATGTAGCAATATTTATGATGAATATACGAAAAATTACTATGTTGCGTACCAAAGCTGTGATATACTCATTTTATGGAGATTTTTCTTATGTTTATAAAAAAAATTACTATTCAACATAGCAATTTTTATAGAAATTTATAGCCAAAGTTACTATGTCCATAGTAATATTTGTTATGAATATAAGAAAAATCTCCATAAAATGAATATATCACAGCTTTGGTACGCAACATAGTAATTTTTCGTATATTCATCATAAATATTGCTACATCCTTTTTCTCCGTGTATATCACACCGAAATTCCCGATTGCGAAATAATATCCGCGCGATGCGCACACGTGACGTTGCGAAAGCAGATCAACGAAAATCATCAGGATTAAGCGAAATCAGATAAAATAACTTTTCCGTTCGTTGCCGCTCTCTCTCTCTCTCTATATATATATATATATATATACGCTTGGCGATATCTCATGCATGGAACGAGCGAGTATTATAAGGGACTAATATCCCGTGGCGCGGCGCGGTTTATCGAGCTGCAGCCGCGATTTTCAATCTTCGCGTGCACGTGTGCGTGTATTCATTTCCGCGGGTACACCGACGAACAGCAAAAAAAAAGAGTGGGAAAAAAGCCGCGTGTATTGAAAATTCCGGGTTGGCAGGAGGTAAAAGCTATATGTTCGAACTCGCGGCCTTGTATACATATATAATACACGCGAAAATGACGCCATGTACGAGCAATGCCGCTAGAGTCTAGTATCTGTTCTGGAAGATGAAAAACGAATCGGCGGCCATGCTATACACATACTGCACTGCACTGCACACGTACACACACGTGCGCGCGCGCGTATTCCTATTTCACGAAAGCGTACGTATAGAACGAGTTATGGTTAGAGGTCGTGTAGAGGCCGGGCCGCGCGACTGAATATTTTCCGGATGAAATCCCCGTCGGCGTAATCGAGGAATATCGAATCGGATTAATTCGTCGCCTGTTATATAGGCCGGTACGCGGCTCTTGGCAGTTTTACGGACAGCCCTCGGGAGTCGCACACGGCGCAATTTTATCTCTCTCTCTCTCTCTCCTTCTCTCTCTCGGACCGTATCTTTTTATCTCTCAGCTGCTGTCGGATAAATACGCGATAAATGGCGCATTCATAGATCGTATATCGAGAATATAAAAGATCGGTGACGAATGCACATCGAGACTGAGTGACTTTTTGGTTTGGTGCATGGGTACACTACTCGAGTAACATTTTTATCTCTGGCGTATAAACGTTTTCGCGCGATTGATATCGTCGAATGAAATGTTGGACTAACTTTTATAACCCTTATACACTTGACACTCAAGTTAGCGGGTACGCGTGGATTTTGTATAGAGGATTGGAAAAACCGTACAGATGTGCAATCTATATTTTCGTTATTGAAATACGCTATGGGTTAAAATCGATTCGCAGTAAAATAGACTTGCATAAGAATTATTGACGAAGTAGAACATTTTTATTCAATAGAAATTCAAGAAATGAATTTTTTAAAGTTGCGCTCTAAATCATAGCGTTAGTATATAATTGAATTTCGTACGTTATTAAAAGAATCTATTCATTTTATTTTTTAGAATTTCTTCAAACTCGTGTATATGTTATAATTAAAACTAACGAAAACTTTTCTGAATTTTCATTACACATGCCATGGTGTTTCGTTCATTGTTGTTTGCTATATCGATATACATATTTATGTAGAAATTCATTAAAAACGGATCGCGTGTTCCATCTTCAACAAGAAAGACAAACTCTATCTTAAATCAGTATGGAATCTTACACTTCTGCCATTACAACCCAATAATCTAAAAGCTCATAAATTCAGCCACATCACAGATTCAAATATCAAAACACCTCCGATCGCTAAATCCGTCAACGCGATTACCGAAGCTCGTTAAAAAACTGCGCGCATGGCATAACGCGAAAACGAAAACTCTGCTGGTCGTCAATTATATTGACAAAAACAGTCGCGCTCGTCGCGTCGTGTCAGTCCCGATGTGCCGCGAACGTATAATATACTTACTACAGCGATACATATTGAAACAGAAATCCCGTATCAGTCGGTTCCATACGATGTACGTACACGGCTACATGCCCCTATATGTATATATAACGCACGACCGAAAGTGATATATAGATAAAGTTAGCAAATTCACGAGAGATTGCGCGTATGTCGCACCCACACACACACACACTCGAGGCCCACCTGTCGCAGTAATTTCGGCGATGATTTTCCGTACCATACGTACATATATACATATATATATATATATATAGCATAATGGTATATTGCTGTGGCAGTGAATCCGGAATCGAGTGTAAATACACCGTTGATGTGACTGTATATTTTCCGCATCGTAGAGGCGACATATACCATCGTGTATATATATATATATGTTGACGACGATGATGCTCGCAACGGCACTCAATAACGCACGGGAGGCTCAACAACACTCGCCGAGCTTTACGTACAAAGAAGCATAATTTAAGCACCCACCGATTGATCGCTCTCTCTCTCTCTCTCTCTCTCTCTCTCTCCCTATCTCTCTCACGCCGATATTCTCTGCATCGCTGACACGATCGATGGCTTATGAGCATTATAATTATACGTATACATATAGGACTTGATGTAAATGGGTTATGATGTGCGATGCTCGCGGGATTGAGAGACGATTAGAGTAACGTTATTGGTTCATACATAGATGGACGCTTGCTCGGACGCTAATCTGGCTGTATATAACATATACGAATATATAATGATCAGTTTAGATTGATCTGCACCATCGTATATCACGCAAAAATTTAGGAGAAGAACGTGCACCACGACATCATTTGCTCCCGCTGCAGTTTCACAAACTCGGGCACTTCCCTCGTTCCTTTTCGCGACGAAATAGTCATTGTAAATAAACGTTTATAGCTAATAATTCTTCACTCTTTTGGACCCAAAAAGTATATCGGATTTGTAATATTAAATGCCAGCAGTTATATAGTTGTAAGCAGAAAGTAACGTCTGTTAAATTCAATATGTATATATATTACCAAAACCGATGGCTATAGTACAATTTGACATGATTCCATGATTCGTATATAAGCAGTAGCTGGGCTTCAAGGGAATCCGGTGCGCAAAAGCGATTATAAAAATAATCGAGTGGCTCGAGTACTCGTTTGTCCAAGGGAGTGCCCAGCTTTGTGCACACCTACTCACTATGCGCACAGATATCGGGACGCGTCCATCATCATCCTCATCATCATCATCGACGTCGTGGTCAAAGAGCTTCTGTGAAAGCACGTTAATAGAATACACGACATGCATACATATATATCGCTTATCTCGTGCACAGGAGTCGCGTCGCGTCGCACGCGAAGCGAAGTAAGGGCTGGCGTAGCTTCCTCCTTGAATGTGAAATGAGAGTTTAATTCACGGTCCAAACGTGTATATATATATATTTGTAAGCGGATCGCGCAGAGCAGCAGTGACCGTGTTAGATTAGTCGGATTAACTCTATATATACGTCGTGTGCGAAAGAGAAGACGAGCTGCATTAGCGAATTTTCGAGACGAGCGCGCGCGTCCGTGTATATACCGGCAGGGAATTTTCGAGGGAGGATTCGCGCTTCGCTACTGCATGCCGCAGCTCCTGCAGAAACGGGCGACACGTGCGAGAGAGATTTGAGCGATTCCCATTCGTCATCGCGACCGAGACACGCGCTGTTATCCGACGCGTGTGGATTTAGACTTCGCGAGGCCGCTTCTTACATATATATTTGCATCTTTGCGCTAAATGTTGAGAATCTGATTCTATAGGTAACGAACTTTTGAGTTAAAAGCTATACTTATTTCTCTGAGCTTTCAAATTATGCACTTGCTTTTTTGTTTTTACAAACAAAAGGGACGCTTCTAATTACATTTCTTCATTTAAATTTGTATAATGATAAATCTGATACTTAATTATAAGCTCAGATGATAGTATACAGCAGCCACGTCGACTAAAATACGTCGAAAATATACGCAGCCAGTCATGTTCATTATGGGCGTTAATTTTCCGCAGCTGAAAGTTCTGCGGCTCCAGTCGCCCGAGCTAACGAATGAATTCTGATTTTCTTTTCTCCCCTGCAGCGTTCGGTATAGCAAGAACCAAGATTCCGGTTGCCTTTCATATATATATAAGCTATCCTCGTTAGTACTATCTCTCTCGTCGTTGAACGCGGCGAACTCGAATCTGAATAGCGATCCGTAAAGTTGCGTTTTGCCTTCGGTTATATATAATTGTCTCGTAAAATTGATCAAAGAGTAAGTTGGTCGATTTTAGAAAGCATCGTTTATTGTATAAGAAATGTCGATTAATATCGGTTCACTGAGTAGGGAAAAAATTTTTTCTCTGAATTTTGTATCGACCATCTCGTTCGCGTAACAAATATATTTGCCTAATTACTTTGTATTCCTTTCTGTACCGAAAAGCACGTTAACTTCGGATAACGAAATTCATTCAAAAAGCAGGAAACATGAATTTCAAGAAACTCTCAAGTGCATTATTTCGCTGGAAATTGATTAGCCGCGGTATTCGACCCGAAAACCCAAATTGTACATCTCACTAGAAGCATGGCTACAGATTAGTTCAGTAGATAAAGTGCACAGAAAACGCGTCGATCCCGATCTCTCTCGCACACTCGCGCGCGCGCACACACACACATACAAATTAGCGTGCATAGCAAAAGCGATATAGAATAAGGAAAATGCTTCGGAGAAATCACGTAGGGAACGAGGCTTGCGTCACCTATTAGTAAACCCAAAGGGTAGCCTTTGCAAAGACTGTGCCCGAGAGCAATATAACGCACAATTAGGTGTAGAGCAAATTGAGAAAGTTTTGCATTCACGATACTCACCGCTGGGAGACGATCTCATTCGACATATATAATATAATTTATGACGAGGATATCTGTCAATGTTCGTCTGCTTTCCCCTTGCCATTCATTCTAAGCCATCTCTCCCAAGTACGCACAAACACAGACACACACACACATACACAGACACACGTACTATCCACATAGAAACAAATTCATCGTGTATCCTGGATATGACGACTCATTCACGCAGTGCAGCCGTCGATCGTGCGCACCATTATCGCTCATCATACGACACCTCACATAAATATGAATATTATTATAATCGGAGCATGCAATAAGACCGAGTGCATCCGTGCATATTTATATATATATATACATATATATATATATATTATACACACATATAATGCGGTGTTGCCTTGCGAGACGTTCATATAAGATTATTATTGGCCGATGTACGCGCGTGGCATTAATGGACTGCGAATTTTGCGCTTGCAGCGATCTGGAAAAGTACTTCGAATACCAGGGCCAAGATTATATTTGCTCGAGGCCGGACGACAGCGGTATGCATAGCTGCAGCAACTTGCCACCTCTCAAGATCGGCAAGTCCTATAGCATTTATTTTAACGTGTAGTCTGCGTTTATTGATGTTTCGCCTTTGCTTTATCAAACTTCTCCTCGGTTTTCTCTAGTCTACTTTTTACTCTTTCTCTTATTTTCTCTGTGCACAGTCTCTCCCTCTTATATATCTTTATTCAATATAATATCTTCTAAAGAAATTCTCCGTTAAAACTAATTATTTCAGAACACGATTGCGGATAACATCGGTTCTAATAAAGTTAATTAATGTCGATTCTATACAAAAATACATTTTAATCGGTTTAATATGCAATTATGTTCGGAAACAATCGGTTTTAATGGGGCTTTTTCGGCAGAGTTCCTACTGTAGTCGTTTTTATTATTCTCCATTTTAAAACGAATAATCATTTTCTCCAGCAATAATAAAGAATTTATTGGATTTTTATATGTTTATTTATAGTTTTTAATTAAACTTATATTGTACTAATAAAAGTATTGGTTTGCATCGTTTCGAGAATTACTGTTTTTTTTTTAGAATTGTTTAATTTGCATCAGAATAATTCTCGTGTATGAATGTAAAAATATTATTTTGTCTAATTGTACAATTGAACATATGACAGAAGGTTGAATTTTACACCGATGAAGTTTTTTTATAATTATAAATTTTATAAAATATAAGTGTCTCACTTGGTGTTTATATAATTAGACCGTGTTTTAATATTTTATATTACTTTGCATTTTGGCATGCAAAAAATGAATTTCCTTTGACACACTCTATGCAACATATATATAATTTATTGTCCCGTCAAATTGTACTCTGCACTTTGGTTTTGCAATAATTGCACTGAAACACGAGCATCGAGAGAATAGTTGACATAATGACAATCTGAACCGGCGATGATGCGTACAGGGAACGTAGAGTGCAATCATACAGCACTGCCGAACAATAACTCCACGTTCATCAGCAACGACACGTGCGTCAACTGGAACTACTATTACACGGAGTGCAAGGGCCAGGGAAACAATCCTTTCCAAGGCACGATATCTTTCGACAATATTGGCCTTGCCTGGGTGGCCATATTCCTCGTAAGTGCGAACAAAACCAACTTTACCTCGCTTCTTTTTTTTTTCTTCCGCTCACGCTTAAAATTATTAAAGCTGACGCGCCGAAATATAGTCTCTTAAAGGTATACGCGGCTCTACCGAGTCAAGGTTGAGAACAATTATTTCGGCTCGCTGGATATGCTATCTAGTCGACGCTCGACGACCTCCTCTCGCGTGTTTCTCTTTCTTTATTGCCCTCTCCTACACACACACACATACACACACACTTAAACATCTTTTCTGTTGGTTTACACAGGTAATAAGTCTGGAGGGATGGACAGATATAATGTACTACGTGCAGGACGCTCATTCCTTCTGGGACTGGATTTATTTTGTCCTTCTGATCGTCGTAAGTTGACGCTTGATTTAGTATTCGTCGAGTGTAGTGGACTCTCTCTCTCTCTCTCTCTCTCTCTCTCTCTCTCTCTCTCTCTCTCTCTCTCTTTTTCGAGTTGTGTGCTGACAGAAGGGAATTTTTGGAAAAGTACCCGCACGCGGATCTTTATACTGTTTCAAGTAAATCTACCAACACTTGGTGCCTTGTTCACTAATGTATAAGTAAAGCTTTTCGCGATCCTTTTATTAAACTTTTACAAACGGCTTTGTATTTCTTCTGAAAGAATGTTATATCATTCTTTAAAGTTATTTTTAAACGCAACTTCGCTGGCACATTTATCAAGATTAATGGCAGTTATGATACTAACTTGCGACATTATTATTATTATTGACGGTAAAGCGATGATGCAAAATTTTCATACACGATTAAATAATAGATACATTTTTTTGATTGCGAAACTTTTCAATTGGTTTTAAGGTTACGCAACAAATGGATCACTTACCAAAATATAACAGCTCTGTCCACGTATGGTTAACGTCAGGATGTATTTATAATTACGAGTAATGTATCGATCACTTACTTTTCTTCCAGATCGGTTCCTTTTTCATGATCAACCTCTGCCTAGTTGTAATAGCTACTCAATTCTCGGAGACGAAGAAGCGGGAAATGGAGAGGATGCGATTAGAGCGGGCTCGATTCCATTCCACCAGTACTCTCGCTTCTTCCACCAACACGTCGGAGCCTACCACGTGTTATGCGGAGATAGTCAAGTAATTGCCTTTACCTTTTCTTATTTGCCTGATTTTCCTTTCCCTTTTTATATAATTCCTATGCTACTGGTGTACAGGAGTAACCACTACTGATCTTAGCATTTTTTTAATGGAAAATTACACTCACAAATAGTTTTTCGGGGATATACTTTGCATTTGAAATGAGCTGAAAAAGTAAAGTTAAATATGTTTTGGTCTTTTTGTTCGTACGACTAGCGATTGTATTACAAGACCTTTTTGGCTGTTCTGTTTTATTGAAGAAACTTTAGGAAATTGTTTAGATCGATACTAACGTTTGCAATATAAAAAAAGTATTAATTAATTTTTTATTATTTTTTTAATTAATTTTAATTAATCTTATATTTTTCCCCTTTTGAATTCGCATTTTGAAGTGTCATTTCAACTTGTATATTATATACGGACATTAATGAGATAAATTATATTTATACTACGACTACTTCTGCTTAAAAAAAGCATATTTCTTTAAAAGTATTAATATTGCAAAATATTAAATTATTTATGTAATTTAAAGCACTGTTAATTGTTTACTAAGAATTATGATTTTATTCCAACTTTATAGATACATTGGACATCTTTGGAGACGAGGGAAACGAAGATTGATGAAGAAATATCGACTCTTTTTGTACAGCAGGCAGCAAAAAAGAGAACAAAATTTATTAAAAGATCCACAAGGGCAAGTGAGAACAAACATTATAAGGTCAACAAGGCTGCCAGGTAAAAAACTTTAGCATTATCCAGGTACACGTAGCAAACATTTTCCGAGTCTATTTGAACCTATTTACTTTCAAAAAAATATTAAGGTGAATAAATTTCATGCAATAGAAAATAATATCGGAGGAATCGATCTTACAAGTATTCACTATTTTATAAAATACAATTTTATATAATTCGTGTAGCAATTAATGCTGTCGATGTAAATCACTTATGTTTCTTTTATTTGAAAACAATCACAATTTACTTATTCCCTACATAAAACTAAACCCTTAGTAACCGAAATTCGTCACCGATCGATCAAAATCTTTAATATCTCTATATCCTTACGGAAAAAAAACGACAAAAGAAAGTGAATGGCGGGGTAATCGGGGTAAATGTGCGCAGACGGTAAGCTGCACCACAGTAGGTGTCCACGTCTGCTGGCCGCCCTGGAGTTCGAGCAGATCGGCAGCGGTAACGGGGAGTTCGTCGGCGTGAGCGCCGTGGGCGGAGAGAGCGGCACAATCGTGGCCACGGTCGCGCCTCGGGCCAGTCCCGAGGTCTCCGAGACCGAGCTCTCCTTGAACCAGCAGCGATCGAGTCTCCACCGCAACGCCTCCATAATGTCCAACGGCAGCGAGAACAACATCCACGCCACCGAGGTTTGTCCTCCGCTTATCCATCCCCCAGCCCGTCCCACCCCCCGAAACCCTTTTTTTCTTCTTCGCTTCTGTTTTCGGCTTCTTGATGGTGTAGTTTCTCTGATGGCAGGGCTGATGATGGGTTGATTCGCTGTGTGCTCGTCCCGAGCGAATCGACATGAATTTTTTTCTTTCCTTCATGTACCGATTTTTTTGTATATTTTCTTGCCGATCTTTTCAGTGTTGATACATAGATTTCGAATGCAAATGTGACAATTGTTTCGTTGCGATATACTTATTTGTTACAAAAATGTTATCATCGAGATTAATATGGTAAGAATAATAGGACTATATAAATAAAAGTATGTTATTAAAATATATCAGTAGCTTATGAGCAAAGTAAAGAAATTATTTTTCAGGTTCAAGTAGAAATTAATTAATAATTTAGACAACAAGCATGTCTTTTTAATATAATTTTTTTAATATCAGTATATTTTCAAATAAATCGTAGATGCAATATAAGGATATTCACTAGCAATGGACAATTTTAATTACGTATTAGAATAGTCAGAAAGTTATAAATTTAATTTGCAATAGCTTTTTATGTAATTCATCCACGTTTATAATAATCATTTTTTCGAATAATATAGAGAAAAATTCATGTTAGTGCCAAATAATGCATGCAAACATATTCCTTTGTGAATATTTATTAAGTAGCATAAATCAATATCACCTAATTGTATAAATCCATGAAAGCGGGTTGCGTTAGACACTTGATAATTCAGTGAAGGAAATGAAAATTTCATTTTCTCACCACCTTGTATAAGACTCGAGCCAGCATAATTTAAACTCTAGACTGATATTGATTTATTGTTTTAGAATACTTTTCTTCTGAATCACATCATATATACGATCTACTCAAATTTTCGTGTTAATATAGTTATATTTGAATTCGAGTAACATCGACTAATACTAATCTCAATTCATGAAAATAAAAACAAATTCATTTTAGAGCACAACTACTCCTGCATAACAATTCCAATGTACTTACTAAAATACTTGGCCTTGATCCTGTAAAATTTTAGTTTATTAACAGATTTAGTTGCAACATTCACAAAATAACCCCGCAAGGAATCCAAAGCGTAAACAAACAATACAGAAATAAATTCTCTCGATCCCAAATTGAATATCTACTATTAAAGCCAACAAAAATAAAAAAAAAATAAAAAATAAAAAAAAAAATAAAAAAAAATAAAACAAAAAGAAGTTGACGCGCAAAAGTCAATAAAGGTGTGAAACATTTTGTCGTGCCGCAGACGCACAACGCGCTTTTGAGTCCGCCTTGCGCTCACCAACGGCGCCGAAGTAGCGTGATGTTCAGCGATGTCATTCTGCTTCATGGGGGTAGCGTTAATACGTTGCCGGGCTCGATCGGAATCGCCGGCGAGCGAAACGTTTGCTCCAGCGAGAAAATGACACAAACCGGCGACGGCAATGTTTGGTCGACGCCTCAGCCTAATAACGTTCAAGTATGTTTCGACCTTTTTTAACCCTTTCAAGCATTCTCGATGTCCAGACACGCCTCTTTTATCAGATTATTATATTATACCTTCATTCATTCTTTTTATTATATCTATATTACCTACTTTTATACACTCACTTTTATATTGGTACTGGTAGTATATTTTGTTTACCGAGCTCACTTTATAAGATGATACGATTTATTTCAATTAAGTTTTTCTAATAATAACTGGTTTTCCCATTGATATATGGTTTTAAAGCAGTTTAGAGGGCATGAATAGATTACTGAAATTTCTATTAATTTTCGAAAGACTACATATAATATCTCCACGATTAAAGCACTAAAAATTAGACTTTTTTTCCTTTTCGAGTCAAGTAAAAGGCACTTTTCGGCTGAACTGAACAATTTGGACATGAAAGGGTTAAGAAAAACATATCTTTTTATTCGATTACTCACACAGTTTGATGTTTTGCTTAAATGTACCTATATTTTTTCAGCTAATTTTCACTTTTTGCTTTTTAAATATATATTTCATATTTTTGTCCTTATTTGTCCTTTTTCAATTTTTACATTTCATTTTTAGATAATTTGTTATGAATATTATTATAATGCATGCTATTTATTTTTATATGATTCAGACGATCCATTCGAATTGCCGTGCTAATTTCATGAAAAAAAAAATTATATTGGTTTATTTCAAATGATTATAGATATATTATAATTTTATTGTGCTATCGATTATTTTTCAATTTTGTATAACTATTGAAAAAAAACTCATTAGAATGTTAAAAACTGTACTTGTTTTGATTTTCTTTTATTTTTTCTTTATATTAATTACTTCTATATAGTGTTGATCTATAATCGAAAAGTAATCTCTCGTTTTATCAATCTCAGCGTCATTTAAAACCCATTTTAAACAGACGTCTACTATCTGCTTCGACTAATCTAAAACGATGAAAGAGATATGCCAAGCGATGCGTATTTTCTCATCCTATTAATGTATTTGATTATGGGCTTCTCACGTTGCAAATTGTCAATCGCAATGAAAATACCAAGTGATTAAGAAAAACAAATTAACAGCTCCTTATTGGTACTTCACTCATCATAACACAAAAATTTGAGTGGAGCGTCTGTACCTATTCTTTCTGAATGTGTTTTAATATATATGTTTAAAATAATATATTGAGATCAAGCTCCGTATGCATTATTTATTGTAGATTCTATTGTATTTTCATAGAATTTAAACCAAAATTTCATGTATAAGACCAATAGCAACATTTTGAATCTCTCTCAATTTTTTAAAGATTTCAGAAAACTGTTGATTCGACCGTTTGTGATCTCAGACAATCGTTCAAATTCTAATTTAACCCATTAAGGCATTTTTTCAACGGCCTTATTTAGTATAAATTCAACGTAAAAAAAATTGAGACAAACCATTTCCGATGTAAAATTGTCTGAACTGTCGATTTATGCACTCATAATTTAAAAAAATATGTATTACCAAAAGTTATATTTATTTATTTAAAAAAAAATACGAGTGAACAATTTTTTTCATTTGGTATTTTTGTATCGAAATCGTCGGTGGATTTCTGTGGTTAGAGTAATTTTTGCGTCCATAGAGACCAACTTTTAAAGCTTCGTCGGAATTTTTCGATTTCATTCATTAAAAGCCGAGATATTGTACTTGAAATATTGGAAATAATGTCAAATACCTAAAGCATTCGGCTATGTACGATTTTTTTGGAGATGTCGCAGTTTGAAGAAGAAACTCATGTATTGATATTTTTATGCTTTGCACCTACATGAGAATTTACAGGTTCGTAGTTTAAGCTTATCAGATCTTCAAACTAAAAAATGAAATCAAAGCTTAAAATGCAAGCTTTCGAAATTAATTAATGAGAGTCGTATAAAAAATTTACGTATACTACACAATTCGAAATTACTGAATTTTATATTACTTGAAAAATTCCGACGAGGCTTTATAGGTTTGGCTTCACGGACGCAAAATTACTCTAACCACATCCATCGACGATTTTAATGCAAAAATACGAAATGAAAAAAATTTATCACTCGTGTATTCGTGTTTTTTGTTAAATAAACAAATAGAACTTTGGTAATATATATTTTTTTGATATTCTGATTGCATAAATCAAAAGTTTAGACAATTTTACATCGGAAATGGTTTGTCTCGATCTTACTCAAGTTCGATTTTATACCGAATAAAGTCGTTGAAAAAAGTAAAAAAAGTGTCCAGCGCTCAGGCCTCAATGGGTTAAAATATCGTACATCAGAATCCAATTAGATTCGTAGAGCAATAAAAGATTTGGAGAGAGGATAATGAACGGATTGTCTGCACTGGTTGTCGTTATAAAATGGAGGGTTAATCGGGCCCACGAGGCGCGCGTGTGAGTAAGAATTTACACGAGACTTAACGATTAAACGGCGCCTTCGCGGCACCTCGCCCTTTGCTTTTGTTATTGCAGGCCGAGCTCGTGGGTGGCGAGGCAATGACGTGCCAAGAACTCCTGGCATTGAGTGGTGCACTCAGCGCGGCCCTACCCACCGGCCAATTGGCCCTCGATACCTTTTTGAATTCTCTCACGAAAGGTAAGCTCAAAAGCGAGTATACAACTTGAATTGCACTTTGGTCGCGCTTTCGCGGCTGCATTACTACTCTCGATAATTGGTACCCCCCCTACCCGCAGGTGTTGTGTCCCGTTCGCAAAGCTTTCGAGGGCACGGGAAATTTCGTGCCCGTACAGAGGCTTTTATAAGGAAACTAAAAAGATTTCTTGTTCAGCCTTGAACCATTTATTGATATAGTGTATTATTAGAAATCTTTATAGTAGCAATTTATATAAGTGCAAAAGTAAACGGTTCGAAGCTGACTGCAGTCAGGTCAGAATAATATAAAAAAATATTAAAAAATAATCATTATTGAGATAATAAAGGGTGGTTATATGGATCTATTAAAGTGATTGACGAGTATACAATGGAGTATTTATTTTTCGGGTATATATTTAATTGAGCAGTAGAAACAGTAATACACTAAGAGACTGAGAATATCGAAGACGAGACGGAGGTAAAAGCGAAAGGTTGTGAACATGGTGCTCGCAGGCATAACCGAGAGGCGCATAACGATGGAGGAGCGGTCCCAGTGTCTGCAGGCCAACCCCGAGGCCGACAACTGCTCCTGCTGCTGCGAGATGGTGCAGAACGAGCAGTGGCCCGAGGAGGAAGAGGCCGGCAGGAGCGCCGCGAGCAAGTGGAACAGGTCCCAGACCCGGAGGCTCTTGAGGGCGAGCGGCAGCTGCTGCGTCTGTGCCCTCCGCTGCATGCGGCGCTACACCAAGAAGCTCGTCGACCACAAGTACTTCCAGCAGGGCATACTCTTCGCCATCCTCATAAACACGCTCAGCATGGGCATCGAGTACCACAATCAAGTGAGCTGATTTACCTGCCTAGCTATTCTTATCTATTGCGTTTTACATCGTATACCTAGATTGGGAATAGTGTAGAATAAAATGAATCCGAAACATTGTAAAAACATTAAATACAACGTATAAGATGTCGTATAAGCGTTCAGAAAACGGTATGATCGTTATAATTTTTTACTACCCGACTGCACGGTAATTATTTTTAAGTATATGACTCAACAAGATATCACGCCCATATACCCATCGTATATGTATATATATATATATGTTTTTAAGTATCATATACTTATTAAATTGAATCTCTGCAATTTGCCCCGAATGAAAATAACTTTGGGTGTTATAAAAGACATTCTACTTTGACAGTTTTTAATTTCGTACATTAAAATCTTTACTAAAAGTACCTATAACGTATATCTTTTCCTCAAGTAAGAATCTCGTTCTATAGAAGAATAAGAACGTCCGAACGAACTTTCTACTCGTAAATAAAAGTGATATTTTACTTCCATTAAGTTTAAAGTACCGTGAGTGAATAAAACTTTTGTCTTGACATTCTGTTTATTGGACTGGTGCAACTGAAAAATCGTTATAGAAGTACTGTACGTATTCTTGAAAATGTTTTGTAACCTATTTGTCTAAATATCATTTGCTCAAAAAAATTGTCGATAATATAAAAATGAAAGGTACAAGGTAAATTAAGAATATTTCTATAGAATACATATATATATAAACAATGATGTAAGGTAATTTATTAAATTTAAAAATTGTACAAGTTACAGAACCAATTACATATTAGTATTAAAAAAGGATTCCCGAAATATGATATTATTACATTTTTAAATTAAGGAACTTTACATTTCCCTAACAATTTAGCCGAGTCGATTTTGATCGTTGAATAATTTCTATTTGATTAGCCGGAAGAGCTGACGGTCATCGTCGAGATAAGCAATTTCGTCTTTTCCGCCGTGTTCGCTGTCGAGATGTTATTGAAGATCGTCGCAGAGGGACCCTTTGGTTATATCGGCAATGGCTTCAACGTCTTTGACGGCATTGTTGTTGTTTTAAGGTAGAGCGAATTATATTATTTACTTGACTCGCGTCCACTTTACGTAAAAGCCAAGGCTATACTTAATGAAAAACTTGAAATATGAACACAAGGCTATAATAAAGAGGTAAAGAAAGGAAGGAAGGAAGGAAGGAAGGAAGGAAGGTAAAAAAATTAACCCGTTTCATTTCATTGTGTTTTCCTAATCTAGTGTTGTTGAACTGTGCCAGTCCTTTGTGGAAGAGCGGAGTGGCAGCTCTGGCTCGGGTCTGAGCGTACTCAGGACATTTCGCTTGTTAAGGATTTTAAAGCTCGTGCGTTTTATGCCGAATCTCAGAAGGCAGCTGTTCGTTATGCTGCGCACCATGGATAACGTAGCCATATTTTTTTCCCTTTTAGTACTATTCATCTTTATCTTCAGGTAAGCCCGACAAACTTAGACTTCATATATTACTCTATTGTCTCTCATTTGTCTATAGTTCACAAGGATTAATTCGATTGTCTCGAAAATTAAGTAAAAAACTTCCTATAAAAGGTGGTTGTATAAGATTTTGTGCAATCGTCCGCATAAAGTTTCATGTATATTATTAAAGCAAATAACGTTATACCTGTTGTTATACGTTGAATTTTAGGTTGAAACAAAGCTTTCGTGATAGGGACCACTTAAGAAATTGAAAACAATAGGAAAGACTCCGGTCTTTGTCACCAAAACCGCGCGGCTTGACATTCAGAAAACTTTGGTTAAACTGAGAAGGACGAGCCGGAAGTTTGGAACTTTCAAACTTCTATCGCTCATAAAGCTTCTTTTACGCTCTCATTGTCATTTTTTTATCCATGCATAAGTAAGATGCATAAGAGTTATTCATCTTACAACTAGTCAAGTTTTCACAAGCACATTGATGAATTTGGTCGAGCAAAATCATTGTAAATTTGGTTCTTATACACAAGAAATTTTTCTTTCGTGCTTTGGAAACGATTAAGCAATTTTTCAATTACTTTGTGCAGACAAATTTTTCATGATACTTTTACATCGCAACTATAAGTACAACAATAGATGATATAGAACTGGTTCAGAATAAAGTTTAAGTTAAATAAACATTTAAGTATGTTCTAACAGAATAACAATGTATCCAGTGCTGGTGCAATGTAAAGATTTGACATAGCGTTTTACTTTAGATAATTGTGTAATAATAAAAATTGGAAACTTCTTCTGGTTGTTAACAAATTTGCCTGAATTAATTGTTTTGCTGAAGCTAAAGAATAGATTATTTCAAGCTCAAATTTTTCATAGCATAAACACAAGTACGTATCATTGAGGGAAATGATATTACTACCAAGATTTTTAGAATTGTTGTACGTGAAAACTTGATTGATTTTGAGTAAATCACTCATAGCTTTTATTAAATATCTATCTGAGACATGTTATTTTTTAAAGTTACCTGTAAACATAATAAATACATTCGTATCAGTTGTGAATAATCATAAGGACGGGCACTAAAACAGTGAAAGCATCGAAAGTTGAAAGGCGAAGAAGCGATAGGTATATATATTATGATAGTGAGAGGAAAATAAAAAAATTAAAAAAAAAGAAAAGAGCGCTTCTGCAGTCTACCGTTTGGTGGCTACACACCATGTGACGGAAGTGAGAAGAAACATTAAAGAATAGAAAAAAGAGATCAATAATATTAATCGAATATGTTTACTTTGACACGACGCTGACGGTGTGTGATTGGTAATGGTGATGATGTTGGCACGTCCGAGATATATATTATGATACGTGTAACGTGATATACTTAAAGGATGCGACGGCCAGATATATTATTGTCCATACGCATCTCTCGTTATCTCGTGTTTTGGCTTGAGGCATCGAACATACAATTACTATATATATTTATTAGATATTTATACGTGTATGCATGGTGCTTTTATATGCTGGAAAGTGTCTAGCGACAAGTCTGACGTTCGGCTACTATTATATACTGTACACCACTGTCATTATTCGTGTATTACTACGAGTATCTTCCACCTCTATCACTCTTTGCTATTATATATATATTCAAACTGGACGATATTGTTTTCGAGAAAAAGCTTATTTATACTAGCTCGCTTAGTATTATCTGGTTTTTCAATTTACATTGTTTCTTGAGAAAGAAACGTAGCTGCAATTGTCAATCAAGGGAGTAGCACTTGGCTTGTTGTGTATTTACGTAGTTATATGTTATTAAAATTGTTGACTTGTTAAATTTTTTTCTGATACATACATAAATAAGTTAATAAAATCAATGTTCGGTTTGTTTTCAGTTCTTGTTGATATTTCATTGTTATACATAGGTGACCTATAATTACAAACAAAATTAAGTGATACTGATGGTTTCGTTCTCCAGACTGAGTTTAGAAAGTGTCGACATTAATTACTCAACATTTCATAGTTCAGCAAATTGAATAGTTTCAAAGTGGTATAAAGTCACCTATAGTTAACGACATTTAAATGTTTTACACCAGGATTTAACAGCGATAATATTATAAGTACTACCCTCTTTAATCGTTAATATTATTCAGTATCAGTTTGAATTGCAATCAAAACTATGAAACTGCTAATACGTTTGATGATAGGTATATTGTGAACTTAAGATTTAAATACTTTAAATATTTTTATTTATTTGTTATTTTCGTCTAATGAACATTAATTCAAAATGTTTTACTCCATCTATCTCTACTAAAACTTTCATGACAAGTCAAAGTTGCTTTTCTCTGTCTAAAATCTACTCAAATTCTCAGTAACGTAAAATATTTTTAAAAATTGTTTACATCACATGTTTAATGCGATGATTAAAGGTAACAAAGTTACATTCTACCGCACGTTTAAAACGTTCGAGTAAGGAAAAGTTCTTTTTCTCGAAAAATAATACGTACCGCGCAGAATTCTGCAAGCGGACGAAGGCCGCCTTGCCTTGATTATGATGCCTCGGTGTGGTCGTCGATATTAGAGAGCTTGCAAATGTTCGTTATATTATATACTCTTTCATTCTCATTTATTACCGATTTCTCTCATATTACTTGCCAAGCATCACGTATATACATTCTTATTATACATTTAGTGCAAAATGAGTATTGAAAAAAAAAAAAAAAAAAAAAAATGAAACTCATTAATATATATTTGTTGAAAAAGTTTTTTTTAGCCTTTAAGTTTTCTTTTGTTTTCAAGTTAACCTTTGTCTCTTCAGAATTTACGTATACCTACTTGCTTCCAAGCAGTTGATCTTATTTTAGTTGCTAAATTTTCCTTTACCTATCTATCTTTCTTTTGTATCAAGGACGTTCATTCTTTGGTAGAGCTTGTGATCATTTAGTTAGCTGTATGATCGTTTGGCGATCTATGCTGATCGAAGATTTACTTTCCTTTTAGCGTTTCTATCAAAATTTATATCTTATTTGGGTTTGATTATTGTTATTCTTATTTTCATTATTATTGGGGTTTCTTCTTTTCGAAATGCGGTTATAAAGTTAAATGTTTAATGTGATTTTTTGAATTTTTGTTTCATTAGGAGTATACGTACATGATTTTGTAGTGTTTCTAAATAAATGTATTAGCTAAATCATGTACATGTGATTATTCAATTGATTTTGGTATGTACAATGTTTTTGTGACTTGATTAGTATTAAATTATTATTATAGTATGAGTTAATTTCTTTGAGTTGTATTCCACTACAAAAACAAAACAGTCGCTTAACGCGGCGTTTGTACGTGAATATAAATGAATTAAAATTAATAATAACAGATGAAAACTGATTAATGTAATAGGTACGATTGAATTAATTAATGCGAAGAAACGTTGCAGTGAGAAAAAAGATGTCTTTGATAAGGTTTATGGAAAATAGGCAAATAAAAGGGAAGGAATTAGTGCACCGATGTCACGCTAATTTCAATGAGCAAAGCAAATGACAAACAGCTTCCTTGCAAGCAGATACTTAGGCTGCACCAGACCAAAAACTAGCACTGTATAAAAACAAAAAATCCTGATAATGATCTTTCTAACTGTACTGATTTTAGTCGAAAAAAGGACACCCCCAATGAATGAAGAAGTACATCGCACGTTTCGTTGTGTTGTAGTATACTCGGGATGAACCTGTTCGGTTGCAAATTCTGTGAAACGATGAATGGCGGCTCTGATGTCGAGTGCGATAGAAAAAACTTTGACTCGTTGCTCTGGGCTATAGTGACGGTGTTTCAGGTACTTACAGGCTAATTTTTCAGACAACCAAAAAATTCTAACGAGGCCTTTGCATTATGTTTTATCGTTCAAAGAAAAAGATATAAATTAACGGATAAATGGGCCGTATGAACGACTTTTTTTCTTCCGTTCAGCTTGATGAAATTTCGTAAGGCTTGCGAGAGTTTCAGCTTTCTTTTGAAAATTTGGGCTACGCTTATTCTAGATTCTCTTGTGTTTTTCTATTATTCAAATTAACCTTTCTCTGTTATTTTATTTATTATACAAGGTTTCAATTTGATGTACTGCAATTGAGTAGAAATGTAAATTTAGTCAATGTTGATATACGGCTGATTTAAAATACGTACAAATGCTGTGTTTATCTTTATAAATATTTTTACTTAAATTTAAAATCTCTTATTAGAATTTATAAAATTAGATTTTCCTACGATTAGTTAGAATTAAAATTAAAAAGTACATATATTATAATAATAAGAAATTATTGGTATTAAAGTTTAAAAAAAGTTTGTGTTCAAATTAAATCTTCCATTACAATATTCGGTAAAATTTGCACGTAGAAGCATAAACATTATACAGAAATTAAAGCTCCAGATTTTTAATCGAGGAACTCTCCGCCTTTAACGTTTCTAGTGACAAAGATGATAATAATTGTTAAAAGTAAGAGCACGTTCATACAAGGCTCGTATGTACCTTTCGTCAGAGCTTAACTCGTGTGTCTCTGCCTTATTATTTGACAAAGCGAAGGTAACGTATTAGTCTTGGCATGTCCTCATTCGCTGGCGAGGAGCTATAGAAAAAACACACACAGAGAGAGAGAGAGGGAGAGAGGGAGAGAGGAAGAGCAATGGCAAACTGTGTGATTTTTTTTCTTGCTTTTTTATTGATAGAACAAATTTTGTCCGCATATCCGTTAAGCCACGTTCACATCCGGCAACGATGGCGCAATATCACACGCTCTGTCTTTTGTTGTGACATGAATAAGTCTACCTTTTTTTTACAATTTTTTTCTTATCGTCCTCCAGTGCATTCGTAAACAACGTAACGTAATTATCTATTTGAGAAAGAAATCAATAAGAAACAAAGTAACGAGCATGCTGAGCTTATTGCTATCTCGCAGAGAAATTAGCCGCGCGTGCTTCGCATCCGCTTTGACTATTATTATATATGTAACTTGACTATACAACCGCGAGTAATGGCCGTATGTGTTTTGACTTAGATGAACCGTAATTTGGGACACGTATTTTTTTTAGTGGCTACACACACATTATATAGATATATATCTGCCTATTTGCTAACCGCATAGTACCGGAGAAAAAGTTCTGCACTCTCGTGTAGTTAGTTCAATGTATATCGCTGCTATAATGTATATTAAGCGTGAGTCTCGTTATGCTATACCTACCCATTGCGGTATACGAAATTGTGCGTGTAAAATTTTCTCCGGAACGTCCACTATTTGTCGTCGCTTAACGGCGAACGCCAGCTCGCATAACAATTGATGCTATATACATATATATGCTCTTGTCGTTATCTGTGTGTGCGTGTGTGTGTGTGTGAGAGAGAGTTTTTGAATTATCACATAGAGCGCTGTAAAAGAGAATCAGCACGAGGCCTTTTCAAGCGAGCAGCTTCCATCTCTCTCCGCGCTTCATAAACGACTTTGGTATATACAATGTAGTTCTTTTGGGTTTGGAAGCGCGGAGCGTGGCTCTCTTTTTTGCTGTGCGCTTATAGATGTACCACTCTGAAACGTGTCTTTTCCATTCTCTTATTTTTGTTTAATTTCACTTGAATATGATGTTGTTACACGTCTTATACAGTAGCGATTGTTATATCCATTAAACTTGACAATGCCACAGAGCACACGTTATAGGCTTTTCACAAGCTATACATTATTGCCACTTCGATGTTGTAGAGAATCTCTGTATCTTTCACTTATTTATTATTAATCACAATATTATTAACAAAATAGACTCGAATTACTCTTATATACTAGCCATGAAACTTTAGCATTGAGGGGCCTTCGAAACTCATTTCTCTCGATTGTACTGATTATTTCCGGCTGTTGTGCACTCAGTGGTTCTTGCACGTCCAGCCTGTCTTTATTATTAAATAATGAATGAAGAAATTATCGATCTACCAATCTTTGTTACTTATTGCAAAGTAATTTTTAAGCCTTGACAACTCGTTAATGTATTGTGTAAAATGTTAATATTGCTGAATATAAACGAAGAGCCTATACATCAAACATTCATTATGATAACTGAATTTACGATCGAGTGAAAATTTTATTATACGGTAATGTTGTGCAGCTGATTAAAATTTCAAATAAATAGAGTTGATGCGATCTACAAATATACCAGATAACGCAACGCACCGTCGATTAATCACTTTATTTGAATATATTTTGACATGCCAAATTTAGTACATAACAATCCAATCGATTTTCAATTCATCAATTAGGGATTAAAATAAAGTAAGTATCACATTTTAATGCTATTGGATCAGTAACACATTTTAACGTTATATTAAACATGAATTATTCACTACTCATATTGATTAAAGTTAAAGTTGGCTTGATGTAACAAGTTCGCAATATTAACAATACATTGATGAACAGTAATGTTAAACAATAGTCATATATTTATTTATTCATACCTCAACTTGCTCGAAAATATGATCGTTTCGCGGATAATTCAGAAGAAGAGTTGCGCCTGCAAGATCGTTTCTTGAATTATTAAGCTGGGACTGCACCGAAACACTGCGAGTACAACGCAGCCCCTAATCTTATCCGTAGTTCTTCCGCAGTATTCCATTACTATATTTGACCGCTTTGCATGTTGATGTGTGCCTTTTTATATATATATATATTTATATGTCGATGTGAATTGTACCGCTAACGTCGTCGACACGTTATACACTCGTAAATTCCTCACTATACGCGACGAACTGTTGTAAATTCAACGTACAGAAAAACTGTAGAAACATTTCCAAATAGACATACTGCAGTAAATAAGACAACAGAGACACGATAAAGAAACAATGAATCCTCTCAATCAATTATTCAGTGACCACAACGAACAAACGCCAATAACAGAACAACAGTGATACTGATAACAACGATAATAGATATGTACCTATAGGTGAAAAAAAAAACCAGTAGCAGATTTTCCGAAAAAAAAAAAGTTAAGCGTAGGAATAAATGAAACGTAGCAGAATGATGGACAATCGTTAAAAGTGAAACAAAGCATAATATACATATAATTCTCGAACGCACTTTTGACATTCACACCCACGATCTGAAAATCCTTTAGTAATAATACCTTGTTGAAACTGGAAATATTCGCTGAATTTGAATTTAGATGTGAATCGAGAGTTCGAGAGCCCGTCGCATCATGTATAATTATATTAAATATATATTGTTGCCCTTCGGTAGCTAGTGATTTTTTATTTAGGACAAGTAGTTAGTGGAAACATGAACGAGCATATTTATATACTATATATTATATAAATAAATAATTAGTATACATCGGAGCGCGACACAGAAAGTGAAGTGACAGATGGGCAGAGCTTATCTCCTGCCAAATCGAGTGAACGTTTTTTTTATACATATATATACGTCTCTGTTTATCATATACGTCACATTAGTAGTAGAAAGAAAATGGAAGGCAATGTCGCGCTCCGAGTGCACATGAGAGAGAAAAACCGCAGTATATACTCCGCACCACATGTATTATTGAATCCCAATGACGATTCATAAGTGGAAAAGAGAACGTAGTTGTTATACTCATTCTTCTTTTTTTTTTCCACATTGATTAACGAAACCTTTTATTATACAGACTTAGTTTTAATATTATACTCGCAGTTTTTTTTTCTCCCGTTGTGATATTCTTCACCCACTTCAAGACAGTATCACTCGAAAAAGTCTCGCTAGTGAACTTACGAGAATATCAACTGAAAAATCATTTGATGAAGCGGTATAATGATAATTGCAATGAAAATGATTCATTTAGTTTTGAAAGAAAATATTTTTTCCGTGCAATGGTTATTATGAAAACATTAAATCATATTTTTAATTATAATTCTAGACGTTTTTCAAAGCATTGTATCTCTGGTTGTTAAAATACTTTTCAAAATTACACACATTAATAAATTTAAAAGAAGTAATGAAATGTGTCTGCTGTAATGTCTATCAAACGCAATTTGTACATTTTCACCATTTAAAATTAAAGCAATGATATTTTATAATAAAATATATATTATTTATAATAAAAAAATATATGGTACAATTTTAATGTCAATTTATTCTTTATATCTGTAAATTCATGCGCTTATAAAAGTAGAAATTTTAATATCATTAAATTCAGACTGAAAAGAATAACATTTTAGGATTAAATAATATGATTTACGTTTAAAAGATATAAAATTAACGGAAGGCTTTACCTATAATATAAGTTGATTTCTCGTGAGACAAACACAATACTCGACATTCTGCAATCAAAGGTACTGATTCTCTTCTAATCCTCTTCTGTTCACTCGATTCAAATAGAGTATATAATCGCATGGAGTTTTCTTATTGACTGAGTAGAATATTGAATATAAAAGATGACATTATTATATTCTCGCAATAAGAGTTAAATGAGCAGAATAACGATTAAGAAGAGTAATACATTTCAGATATATACACGTGTGATACACGCAATCGTATTTTTGGCTTTCATCCAACACATAATGTGTATACCTACACTTGTTTTTTATATATTATTATATACATATATTTGGGTATGCCGATTTTGCAGAATGTAATTTATTCGAGCTTTTCAAGCGACATCAACATCGCTATTTTATTAGACATTTTTTCGCTTAATGCTGCTCGCAGAGCTCGCCCATTGATTCATGCGAATTACGTATAGCGACGCGCGGCGACGAAGCTGCACTTTCACATTTCGTACTTTGACTTTGGAAAAGTTTCACCGCCATCATCCTTTGTGTGAGGTCGCATTTACATATATCCACAGTCTTGATTGTATTCGAATGTTTATGTCGATTCGAGCCAAAACTTGTTGTTTTGCTGCGTTTCAAAAAACGCCGATGCATCCACGTGCATCTTTGGATTTGCATCGCGCACATATATAATCGAGACTGACTTGTACAAACTCATCTGATTATTCATATATTAATTCACCTATACGTGTTTGAATCCTCTTTTTTTAAATATAACGTTTGAAACACGAAACGAGCAGTAGAAGATTTTTCCCCATTTTTTTATGATATATGAGCATCAAACATAGATACCTGCGCTTACTGCATCATTTTTACTTGAACGCAACTTTTCCCAACTCTCTAGTGCGATTTATTCCACGTATTGCTTAAATTAATATAAATTTATATTACGGAATTTGTACACACACCAATTTCAATTAACTTTTTACCGACTCAAGTGTATCATTGATTCAACTCGTCATGACCAATAAATTTTAGACCCTTGCACGAAGTTTATTACAGTCTCTCGTCCTTGATCCGACCAGAATGATTTTGTTTTTCCCTTTGAATTTGAATCAGTGTTTTATGCGTACGAAATAAAAAAGTTCAACCAGCTGAAATTACGGGTTTTATAGCCAAAATATAGTATGCAATCGATCGATTAAAAACTTGAAAATCTTTAGCTACCGAATCAATAATGCACTTGTTAAACAAAGCAGAGAGGCGCGCTCGCAGCTTGCGTAATTCGCAAAAAACTCGAGAACTGATATGAGACGGCAAACACGCATTGGGCGAGCTCGACCAACAAAAAAAAACCCCCATCCACCGTCAGCCCACCCGAGCCCCGAGCCCCGAGCCCCGAGCCCCTTGAAAAGGAATGAAAAAAAGAAACGCCGTCGTGTGTCAAAAGTCTGTATATGGCCACGGCGCGCGTCCCATTCCGTCCTCTCCTCGGAAAGCAACAGTTGTATACTTTAGGCCCTGGGGGATTGTGTCTCGGTTGCAGCATCCTAGGGATGTACCTGTTCGGGGGTAAGTTTTGCATGTGGGCGGACCGGAGTCGGCCCTGCACCTGTGCCGAGGTGGTCTCGCGCCACCCGTTGTGTCGCTGTGATCGCAAACATTTCAACGACATCGTCTGGGCACTTGTAACCGTCTTTCAGGTATCACTGTTCCCTTTTTTCTCTCTCTCTCACTCTCTCACTATATGTCTTCCGCCTCAACCTATCTGTCTATCTCTCTCGCTCTCTCTCTCTCTCTCTCTCTCTCTCTCTCTCTCTCGCTCTCACTCACTTGCACACATATGTCAAATCCGTCTCTACCTATATATTCTCTCCCACACGATCTGCAATACACACTCTGTTTTCGTTCGCTACACCCTGACGAATAAACTCGAATGGTATTGTTGCGTGGAAATCTTAGGTGTTTAGCCACACGCAAACAAGTTGACGTCGTGTTAATTTAATTTAAAGTTACTGCGGAATTTAAATTACATTGCGAACGTACGTTTAATTCACAAATAAAACTGACTTTTAAGATGATATTGGCACGTTCATCAAGGCACTAGATTTGAATTTATTAACTTTATTGATAGATTTGATTTATTTACGCCGAAAAAAATATATACTGCCTGATAAAGCTTCGTGGTTCTTATACCTATGATTTTCACGCGATATACTCGTCTGGTTTAGTTTCAATGGACAATTAAATTTATTCACACTTATATTTTGCGCGTTTTCTCACTATATATATATATATATGTACGCGTGCGTGCGGGTGGAAATTGTACTGTATACAAAGTGGAGCCTCAAATTTACTGCGACGTTATATTAACTGTATACTTCGGGCTTATACGTCTTTGCAGCTGGAATTCTATCACGAAAGGATTCTCGTGTATGTGTTTTTTTACCTTTATTTTCTGTGCTGTTTTTTATTGTCCTTTTTTGTCACAAGATCGTTAACACGAAATCTCTCTCGCTGATATATATTATATATACTTGCTCTTTTATATCATTTGGATGGTTGATTTTATATTTATACAAGTATTTTTTATTATAAATCTTGCTTTGTAAATAAACGCTATATCGTGCTTATCTTTTACTTATCGATTTTTAAAATACCATAATGATCTTTTTCTTCGCTCGAATTGTAGCTTTTAAGAGTTTTTATTATATTTGGTAGAGTTACTTTGAAGAAAAGTGCAGTTTTTTAAAAGCTTCTTATATCTTTCAATCTCAAATTTCTTCAGGGACGATGCGCTTACTATAGTCGCCCAAGTTCGATTTGTCTTACTTATCATATACGACTCACATATAAGCCTTTTTTTCTGGGAAACGATTTTCTCCAAAGCAATCCCTATTTCATTTCGGTCAGACTGTCGATTTTATTTGGCGCAACCGCGTTACAGCCACTCGCACGGAAAGATAAATCGTATCGATTTCAATTGCGGAAATGAAATTTTTTACTGCGCCCTGCGGAAAAGAATAAATATTATAACCGGACCGGAATGAATATGGACCTGGCGAATTGAAAAGATAAATCGAACTTCGCAACGATAATCATGACATTTTAATTCTCGCGTTGCGTTCTCTCTTTCGTTTCTCTATGTAGATTCTGACTCAGGAGGACTGGAACGTCGTTCTGTTTAACGGAATGCAGAAAACGTCACACTGGGCAGCTCTGTATTTCGTTGCACTAATGACCTTCGGTAACTACGTCCTCTTCAATTTGCTGGTCGCTATCTTGGTCGAGGGCTTTTCTTCCGAGGTAAAAACTCAACTGCAGACTTTTACGCGAAATAAATTTGAATCTCGTTATGAGGCTATATTTCTTTGCAATCCAAATGTTGCTGTGAATTATTAACTGACTGTTAAAGTTATCTGTTCTCTTTTTTATCTTATTCAATTTAAAATTATAAATTATCGTATAACTTTGCAATATTCTGTCGTAACACATTTTAATAGAATTTTTTTTATCACAATAAATTGGACAAGAAAGCACTAACCTCGCGCGTATATAATTGTTTTTATAAAGAACTTTTCATTTATATGAAAATGAGGATTCTAAGGTGCAAATGTGAAAATATTTTTTTCTCCACCCTGAAGCCTTTTCTCGTGTCATTTTAGAGAAATGAAAGGCGTGAGCGGGAGCAAAGGGAATTAGCCAGGCTTGCGGCGAAAGAAGCTGGATTGGGTAGTGAAGAGGGATCCTCTAGAATCTCACGATCTCACTCTGTTTCCGATAGCGACACTTACACACAGGTACAGAAAAACCTTCATTTTGAGGATGATAAGAGTCTAGACGAAAATATTGTAAAATCTCTCTTCTATTACAAAGGTTGGACTTGGTTTCCTTTTAAAATCCTTTAAAGCTGAAACTTAAACAAAGTTTCAGAGATAAGAAGAACAAATATTTCTGCTTCTTTAAAAGATTAAAGGTTTTACGATCATATCTACATAGCTTTAAGTTCGGATAATTATCAAATTCAGCTAATACTGCGGAAAATGAATCTTTTTTTAATATTGCGATAAATTTCAAGGATATTGAGAAATAATTTGATATAGAGAATAATAAATAAGAATGGTATTCAAGTTCAGTGGAAAGTTTACGTTTTGAAATATCGTCAAAAAATATCGCGATTGGCACGATCCTTAACACGCATCCTTTCAAGGATCAAAAGAACTCCTGGCAGAGCTGCGATGACCTGCGCAAGTACAAGGACAACTACAGTCGCGAGAAGCACAATCACCAGGCATGGAAGCATCATCCCCATGACGAGCCCAAGTGTAACATACAGAAGGAGAGCAAGATGATGGGCGGACCGCAGCCGCCAATCATAACTCACACGGCGGCCACACCGCAGGACTCGCCCAATACGACCCTCGACACAGGCTACCGGGATCTCAATTTCCGGGCGATCTATCCGACGACGCTCTCGATCGAGTCCATCGATCGATCATCCGTAAGTCTCTCCCCGTGTGATTTTCAAGAAAAGCCATTTGTTTCGTTGGACGTTTAGTGGGATGATTTTATCCTCGAAGTTGATCGCCTCAAAGTCGCAGACGTCGCACGATTTATTAAATAATGCGTTCGCTGTGCTATTTTTTTATATTAATTATATTGATCTATACAGTTTTATTATCTAATAATTCATTTATTGCGTAGAATATTAAAAATATAACATTTTTTTATATGGTTTCAACGCGTGAATATTTAGAATGTAGCCTCTCAGTACACTTTTATCAATCGAATTATATAATGTGCCTACTAATTAAAATATTATGTCTGTTCAAATATTTTAAATATACAGAGCCAGTGCAGCATTTATTCGGGTTTTCTAAAGCCTCCTGACAACAATAACAAGATCACAACAAATAATTTAGTCAGTCAGCCTTCGAGACGCATCAGCCTCGTTACCGCCGCTGTCAATTCTTCCACACCGAGAGAATCTTCTAGTTCAAGGTATTGTAAAGTTAAATACTTAACTAGTACATTTAATCGTAACTATATGCCAATGGTGGTTCTTGTTTGATAAAGTAGAATTTAATATACTTACTGTCAAAATTAATTTTGCATTGGGAAAAAAAGATTTAGTTACAGCAACCGAATGATTCTTTTAGTTGCAAAAAGTAAAAACTCGAGTTACATCATCTACACATTTCGTTGCCAAAATTATAGTTTTTTGATACCTACATCCAAAGTTAATAGTTGTCATTATTTGATTCTGTGTTGTCTTGCTCAAGATCAAAGCCAATTACCACTTCCAACCTCTTCTGCCATTTACTTTGGTTAGGGAAATCATATCATGATTTTTAAGTAAAGAAACGAACCTGCCGTTTGAATCGTAAAAGCAAATGAAAAGCAAAAAATCGAATAAACGAGAATAAGAATCATTGAGAGAAAAGAGTATTAGGTGCGAAAAAATTAACGTTAGCAGAGTGCGTTTTGACATCATTGAGAAATCCTTTGTTTTAACGCCAGTCCTCCGAGGATTCAAAGAGGATATTCTTGGCGCCTGTCAAGGCCTTCTTTGAGGAGAAAAAGGTGGTCTCAGTGGGAAGAGGAGCCACCGGGACGTGCCATGGTCCTCAATAACGGAAGAAGTAACGTCGGTCACAAGTCTTTGTGAGTATCATTTGGTTTGTTTGAATTTATTATATGCAGTCACTTTCCATACATTATTGAGACTATTTATCAAATAAAATAAGACAATTGTATGCGTTGCGTAGCTTTTAATATTTAGAAAAGCGTTTAAAATTGATGATTTCTGAATTCTAGAAGTTGCGGGGATTATACCAATTATAACGGTGGATATCTTCACGGTTCCATAAGAAATGATACTCAACGCGATGCACCGAACAATCGCACAACTGCCATGACAACTAACAATTGTAGCCTTAGTCCCAATAACTCCATAAGAAGCCGAAGATCCTCTATTCATAGGTACACACCAGCGTCAAATCAAGTAAGTCTTTATCTTCAGAATTTACTAACCCACAATGTTCTATATAACGCGCTAGAAATTACTCGATTGAAGAATAATAATTTAAAGCCTGACCAAACATTGAGTCACTCTACTCGCGGCTCATCCCAAGAAATAAATATGAAATAGGCGCGAACCTGTTAATTTCAGATGCGTTGGACGGACGATCTGTCCCGCCGGAATTCCTTGCGAGGCTACGAGGGCATCCAGTCAAGAAAGATCATACCCTTCGACGAGGTGCCGCTGAGCTCGACTGCACCCAGAACGATCAATAATCTGACCATCGAAACTGGACCTCTGCCGCGAATCAAACGACTGCCGGAGGAGGAGCCAGAGCAGAATCCTCGCACCGGCGAGCAGACGCCCCCGTCTAATGGCCACGAAAGTGCGGGCAGCATCGAGCGGATCAAAAAGATCTTCATGTTCTTCGAGCCCAAGGGCTGCCTCAAGGAGCGCGACGACTACTCCCTCTATTTGTTCCCCCAAAATAATAGGTTCGTATCGGCTTATATGTATAAACTGAACCAGTCAATTAGCCTTCCATCGTTCAATAAATTGTCAAATTGTCAAATTGTCAAAATTTCAGAGTTAATGATCTTTACACGTGAAATGAACCGGCCGATGAACTTGTTTACAGGTTTCGTGTCTTTTGCACGTGGTTCGTGGAGCAGAAGTGGTTCGACAATGTTGTGCTGTTATTTATCGGTTTGAATTGCATAACCTTGGCAATGGAACGACCGAACATTCCGCCCGACAGCAAGGAGAGAGTTTTCCTCGCTAGCGCCAATTACGTTTTTACAGGAGTTTTCGCCGTCGAAATGTTTGTAAAGGTAATATCAATTATTCCTACATTCTGCAATATTATAATCATTATGTATATTTATAATCATGAAATATTATATAGATTTTTAACTAGAAAACTAGGCAAACCACAAATCTATTCAGTACACATGTTAAAGCAAAATGAATCGTGTTTTCGGTAGGCCAACGATGCACGCAATTAACCAACTTGTCGTCGCAAAACAAACAACAACGACGACGACGAGCTAAAAGTGCATCAGTGGCAAACGCGTGACGCGCGGTGGACACGAATGGATTGCGAAAAAAACCTTGACGACACAATTTTTTGTCGAGCGCACGTTTTTTTTCACAGCTATTCCGCGAAGAGTCGCACGCGGGCATTATTATGCCTTGGCACTTTTTGCTACTCCCCCCCCCCTCTCTCTCTCTCGCTGTCTCTCTCTTTTCGCCTACTTATGCCATAATGATTCGCTCCATTTGTAGGTCGTTGCAACGGGGATGCTTTATGGCACGGACGCTTACTTTACGTCAGGATGGAACATAATGGATGGGTCGCTTGTGGTAATTTCTATAATCGATCTTGGCATGTCCCTCCTTTCTTCGAGCAGCCCCCGGATATTCGGCATACTAAGGGTGAGAGAAATTCATTGGTTTATCGAGATTCTCGTAGATGACAGTTATGATATTTTCTTCGCGAAAGTCCCAGCGTTATAATATGTTAAGATATAGCCTAATATAGAGCTGACATAAGTTGCAGTTGACGATTAGCAGTAGTGCTTATGAAAGAGAAATATATAGCTACGATAATTTGATATTTTAAACGTTACAATATTTAATATATAAATACGTAGAATAGTGCTGAAGCAAATAATGCGCGAATCGATATTTCCCGTCCATTTATTTAAAATGTCAGTGCAGCGTCAGAAAAATACGACGTGTTTGCAGTAGATTATTCATTGTCAAAGATGTAGGTGGAGATATTTTTTCAATTCGCATCTCATGGATCTCATTAGAATGACTATATCGTTAAATTTTCAAAGAGCAATGAAGAATAAATGCCAAAGCAAATTGTCAAAGCACCAATAATTATCGGTAAATAATTAAGGGATTTCGAGGAAAGGCAATGGTTATTACTCGAAAGCCGTCGAGAGCATGACCGGGAGGAGCGTTTTGACAGTAAGATTTTGAAATTGTGCCGCTTGCGAAGGTCTTCCGACTGCTGCGATCACTGAGGCCGCTGCGCGTGATAAACCGGGCGCCCGGCTTAAAGCTGGTCGTGCAGACTCTGCTCTCCTCGCTCCGGCCTATCGGCAACATCGTCCTCATTTGCTGCACCTTCTTCGTTATCTTCGGCATCCTCGGCGTGCAGCTGTTCAAGGGCGCGTTCTATTACTGCGAGGGCCCGGACATAAAGACAGTGCGCAACAAGACCGAGTGCCTGGCAGATAAGCGCAACGTCTGGCTCAACAGGAAGTACAACTTTGACGATCTTGGCAAGGCGCTCATGTCCCTCTTTGTTCTATCGTCGCGCGACGGTTGGGTGAACATCATGTATACGGGCTTGGATGCCGTAGGGGTCGATCAGCAGGTATGCAACTGCATGTGTAGCGTGTATTATACGTTCGATGCCAATAATGTAGCTTTCAGCCCGTGATGCCTCTTCTTCGCGTCTATTGTCGACGATGTGTGTGCACTGATTTAGATCGATGAACAATTGAAGGCTTGCAATTGTTGCAATTTTACCTTTTTCTTTAATACCTTCCTTGCGTATTATTCTCCATTCTTGGAATTATTCGCGATTTAAAGAGTAACTATCTATAGTGTAAGGACTTTTAATAAAATGTTACAAATCTTTTTATGTACCTTTTAGTAAATGAAAAAGTATTGATCATTTATTAAAATAAATAAGTTATGATTTACTGAAAATATGTTTCAATTATTACGTTTTGGCAGACGTAATGCAAGCGCGAATTCGTTTCAAAAATTAAATTAATTTACTTTTTAATTGGATTTCAACTGTCCGTTGCACTTCATTTTTAATTAAAAAGATCTTTTCAAACATCTCCTCTTGAATTTGAATACGTTATGTAAATATTACAATTATTTACTATAGTTATAATACTTGTTTTTATTTGTTTCAGCCGGTAGAGAATTATTCAGAATGGAGATTGCTCTATTTCATCGCTTTCATCTTGTTGGTTGGCTTTTTTGTTCTCAACATGTTTGTCGGTGTTGTTGTTGAAAACTTTCACAGATGCCGAGAAGAGCAGGAGAAAGAAGAACGAGTAAGAAGAGCTGCTAAACGTGCACTGCAAATGGAAAAGAAACGAAGAAGTGAGTTAGAGTTTTTCACTTTATTATACAAAGAACGTTGCCGTACTATAGGGAGCATTAACTATTAAAACACTTTTCCAATTTCAGAAATGCACGAACCGCCTTATTACACTAATTACTCAAAGTCGCGTCTCTTCGTCCATAACGTCGTTACGTCTAAATATTTCGATCTCGCAATAGCGGCGGTGATCGGCTTGAACGTCGTAACGATGGCGATGGAATTTTATATGATGCCGAAAGCCTTGACCTACGCTCTAAAGATATTTAACTACTTCTTTACGGCTGTTTTTATCCTCGAATCTCTCATGAAGCTGGTGGCTCTCGGAATTCATCTCTATCTAAAAGACAAGTCAGTATGAATACGAGGCATTTGTACTTAACGGCACGTGTGAGGTTCGCCTTCATAACTACGCCTGCTTTTTAAAACATGACATTTTTATAGATGGAATCAGTTGGATGTCGGTATCGTTACACTCTCCGTGGTGGGCATCGTTTTGGAGGAAGTGGAATCTAAAATCATCCCAATAAACCCCACGATCATCCGCGTTATGAGAGTTTTAAGAATAGCGAGAGGTCAGTATTTTTTGTTGTTTTTCTTTTCATTTACCGAACGAGGCCATCATTCTGCTTCACTTTAGGAGAGTGAAATTAATGTTTTCTGTGCTTCGTTTTTTTTTTATTTTTAGTGCTCAAGCTATTGAAAATGGCTAAGGGCATAAGGGCGCTGCTGGATACAGTGATGCAGGCGTTGCCACAGGTTGGAAATCTAGGTCTCCTCTTCTTCTTGCTCTTCTTTATATTTGCTGCACTTGGAGTCGAACTTTTCGGACGATTGGGTATGTGATGAATTATTATGCTTTTTATCCACTTTAAAAATTGTACCTCAGGGATCGATATAGTTTTAACCGATAAAAATTTTAAACGAAACGACTTGTAACAGCGTGACGTATAGATTTAAGCCTGTCACATTGGTCGAGTATGCAAGACTCATGAGCTATGCCCCCAAACCCAATTTATGTAGAATGCAGCGACGAGATGCCCTGCCAAGGTCTCGGCGAGCACGCGCACTTCAGCAACTTCGGCATGGCGTTCCTCACCCTGTTTAGGGTAGCAACCGGTGACAATTGGAACGGCATTATGAAGGACACGCTTAGGGACAATTGCGACGACGCCGCGGACTGCGTGAAGAACTGCTGCGTCAGCAATATAATAGCGCCCATATTCTTCGTCATATTCGTACTGATGGCGCAGTTCGTCCTGGTAAACGTGGTCGTGGCCGTGCTCATGAAACATCTCGAGGAGAGTCACAAACAGGTAAACCAGCGCTTCTCGCCCATTCCTTTTCTTATTATCGATTTTTCGATACGACTTTTCATATAGGATAACAGTTGCATTAATTTTTAAGATGGCAGTACTTTTTTCTTGAATTTTAATCGTATTTATATAATATATACTGCACGGCATGTCGTTTTCCTTATATAAAATTTCCCCTGACTTTTTACATGATTACTATGATACCAACTATTACAGTCTTATATGATATAATAGGGTAGACCGAAGCAAAAGCGATGACCAGTACAAATAAAGTATGCATAGAATTTGGAACATTTAATTAAACTCGGTCTTCTACAGCTTCCTATTCCACTTATCAAAATAATATACTTATATTTGTTAATAATGGATGTGTATCTTTTGTTCAAAAGAAAAAAAATGAGATTGAACCGATTATTGTTATATTTATCAATTAAGATATATGAAATGGAAAATGACCTTTATAAAGGATATCATTTTCAGTTTATGTATGCCTCGATCTACCTTAATGTAATCTGATTGTTTATTAATTTACTAAATCAGTTATTTTATTAAGCTTTTTGCAATAACTATAGAAAGAATACAGACTAGTTCAAAATTTAAATAAACATGCATTTTATGCTGCTAGCTTGAGTAAACTAAATTGCACAAGGATTGGTATACTTAACGGGATAGGGGATTATAGCTGGCGAAATAAATGTTCGAAATCTTCCATATTGCATGCACTGCATAAAGAATTAGATCCGATTCAGTAAGTCACGGTAAAAGTCAAAATTTTTAACTTGGCAAAAGGTTTAGCAGTGACGCTAAGCGCAGATTTCGAACCATTATTGTCCAACAGCCCTTATTTTGGTTTTTTATTTCGGTAATCTTCGTTCCTGGCAAAAGCGCGCCTGGTAAAATTGTGCGATTATTAAAGATGGAAGATGAGCTTGACATGGAAACACAACTGGAGCGCGAGTTCGCGGCGGAGCAAGAAGAGCTTCTCGAAGTCGAGGAGGAGGAAGAGGACGAGGAGGATGAGGTGGCGGCGAAAAAGAAGGAGAAAGAGGCACTGGAGGAGAAGCTGGAGAATGATCAGGAAGCCGAGAACGAGGGGAGTGACGAGTTTTCGGGAGCCCGACCTGGGCTCTCGAAGGTCCGCTCTCTGCCCTCGAATTTCACGTACAATCCACCCGCCGAAAAAGAGAAAACTCACGATGGTATAACTCACGAGATCATTGCTTTGTTACCCTCTTCATTTTTTTTCCTTTCAAATCTAATTTTCTCATATCTTATTTATACGCCAATAATTCAAATTATATATTTTCGAGCTGCGACTTTTGACTTTCTCAAAAATATCTAATCTTCTTTTCCAGACAACTTATTTTTAACGGCGCATGGTTTTTCGACTTCGATGATAGATTTTCGTTTCTTAAAATTGCTATCTTTATCCGACCTTATTGAAGGTAAAATCAATAAGCGTCAGCTTGTTTGGGAAATTCTATTTCTTTTTCTCTCACACACTCATGGTTATTATGTTTTTGCAAATAAACCATACAGGAAAGTATAAAAAAGTCCCATATTTAACTCGATGATTTATAATTTAAAGTTATGTTTATATTTTGTTAATAAAAATACTAAATTACCTATTTTATGTTTAAATATTAAATGAGCACTGCTTTGTATCTTTGCTTCTAATAAAGGGATATATAAGGGACTTTTTTAAATAAGCCTGTTCTTACAATGTTTCTTACAACTTGACACTTGCATTTGTCATGAAATTGCTTGTTTTAATTTTTTCGATGTATGAAACTAATTTTTATGCCTTGAAACTTACCTTTCGTTCCAATAAATATTGTTCAATGGGCAAACACGTTTCGACATATATGGTTAATGGTAATTTGGCATCGAATCAACATTAAATTGTTCCAAATAATACATTACGAGTTAATAATCTTTAAAAATGTATTAATTGAATAATTGTAATAATCAATTATTCCAATTAGAGATTACTTCTATGAGATACTATATTTCCTAAAACATATATAATATGATTAAAAAAGGACTTGTAAAAATGAAAAGAATTTTTATGGTATTTGTAAGTTAAAATCGTAAGAGTCAAACAGTCATAAAACACTATCTCATAGAAATGCTCTCTAAAGACATGTACTTACAATACAGTGACTTGAGACATCAAATATTTTAGCTCTACATCTTACACTGAGAATAAACAAAAAACTTATATTTTAAATAACAAATTATGAAACTTACATTTGTAATGTTCAATTCATTGATTCTTGTGATTTGTATATAAATTTTTATAAATCCTAACAAAAGTTGAGAAAGGAGGATGCTCACGAAATTGTAATAAGAAAAAGTATTTAGAGGGACCATAAAAAATGTGTGTCATTATTTACAATATGAAACAGCATTTAATTTAAAAAAATTTGGTTTCCTAACTTGACAGAAAAGTTGATATTTCATTGAAAATTACTTTCATTCCGCACTCGTCGGTTTCTACTTCCTTACATATTTAATATAGTGAACAATTTTTTTAAATTAAACGTCTTCTCACGTACTGAATGCAATTTTATTGCGGGCAGGTGTCCTCCTTTGCTACAATTTTGTATGTTTATTTTTGCTGCAATCAATTCATTGACTTTGGTACTTTCTTCAAATAAACTTTTGTAGAAACTTTTCCTTTGTAAATAAATCCCGAGTCACAATAGCGCATTTACAGCTCAATGTCCATTAAATTTATGTGTGTCCCAATCTATCATGCAAAACTGTACAAACTTTGACGAAGTAAAAATTTTAACCGCTTAATCGTATCACTTCTTGCATCGAGAAAAAGATGTTTAATCAACATAGAATACAAAACACAAGTTCAAGAATGATGAAAGTCAGATTTTTGTCGATGCAAAAAGAACACTGTATATATAATGCAAAACTGTGTGCAAAAGAAAAAAAAAAAAAACAATCCCCCAAGTTTCAAAGCAATCTATATATTATGTGTACGTGTTCGACTCGGACGGCTGTGCACAAGAGCCGGAAAATATCTAATGGAATCCGTTCTTTGCTTTGCAACTCCCGGCAGACGCGTCTGTGTCAACAATGGATGACAGTCGCCGCTCTATCTACCAGCAGCAGAGGGCGGCCAGCAACAGCGGCAAGCCCTCCAAGTTCAAGGTGAAGCGCAGGCAGACCTTCCACTCGCAGCACAGACACGGCGGCATGTTCTCGACGCCGCCTATGCACTTCGAGGTCGCGGAACTGATACGCAAGCCAGCGAGCAATCTGAGCGTGCCTCGCATAATACCACAGCGCGGCTCGTCCAGCTCCTCAACCTCGATAGCCTACGGCAGCACCAAGTACCTGTCGCGTCCTCCAGTCGTCGAGAATCGCTCCTTCCTCACGGTTGGCCCACCATCCAGGCCCAGCTCCGTCGAGTCCATCCAGCAGCAGCAGCAGCAGCAGCATCAGCAGCAGCAGCAACGGAGACCCTCCTGCAATTCGACCTCGAGCGCCGTAGATACCAGCAGCGCCAGCTACAAGCACAAGAACCTGTTGTGCCCGATAGCGGATCTGGGATCGGCCAAAGCCAGGATACCCACGCCCGAGCTGCTCCTCTCCTCCGACACCAGTCCCATTGTCTCCAGGTTACTCGATAGCTTCTTTTATACATGCAGTATACGTTTAGTTTGCAAAGCAGCTCTTGCGATAGAAATTAGATCCTACTTTAGCAAGTTTACAAGACTCACATATATATATAAAACATATTGCAATAGTTTTGAACTATTTAGCTTACTTACAATTGACAAATTCGATACCTACCTTAAATATTCAAAGTGAGCAATAAACTCTATAGATTCATTGATAAATATTTGACATCGTTATTTGGGAGCATGAAAAGTTTCTAATTTTCATCTCAAAAGCAATTCTTTATATTCCTGTACTTTATACCTACTATAAACTCACTTAAAAAAAAAAAAAAAAAAAAAAAAACTAAGAGCACGCCCGCAAGTACTGTATACGCAGCTGAAGCTGTATCTAAAACATAAATTGCTTTCAGCAGTTCAAGATCAGCGAGCATCTCGAGCTACGGTGGGGGCGCAATCCCGAGCCATGGCCGCCGCGAGCCAGCCAAAGAGGAGAAGCCGTGCGTTCAGATGAGCGAACCCGTGCTCGAGGATCTCGACGTGCAGTCCATAATCAACGAGAGACGTCCGTCTAAGCTGAAGCCAATGTCGAGCGCAGTTTTCGCGAGCGGCGGCTACGGCCACCTCTACGTCAAGGAGGAGGAGGAGGAGCTCGAGACGGGCGGCAACGTTGTCGAAGAAGACGAGGAGGAGGAGGAGGACGACCGGCAGTTCGTGAGCGTAGGCGTTGGCCCGAGTAGCGTCGAGCTTCGCATCTTCGTGGACGAGTCGGAAGTAGGCAGGGAAGAGGAGGAGAGCCAAGCTGCAGGCAGGAGGACCAGTGAGCCAGATGCCGTGATTGTCCTCGAGGCTGGCGGCGGCGGCGGCGGCGGCGGCGGCGGCGACAATGGCAAGCGGAGGAAGAAGAGTCCAGGGCGCAACGACGCCAAGGCATAGACTTGCCGGAATAGATAAACCGAGGGGGATTCACGTTCGCTAATTCTTCCGCCTCTAGATGTTGAGGAAGGTAGAGGGGTTCGCTTTGTCTAGGTGGATAAATATATCGATTATCGCTCCTTTTTTTTAATCGTACATGAAAATCTAAAATACTTGTTGTTTACCAGTTCCGGAAAACAATAGCTGTTATGGAACGATAGAATACCTATAGTTAGAGACTCGAAGATATCTTTTACTGCGGTATGATTGGAATGTTCAGTAACGGAGATTAACCTAATCCTCTCGAGCCTAAACAAAGCGAACCGGATATACAAAAGCTCTGATAAAAAAATTGTTTAGCTCGTGACAAAAAGTCTTTCTCCGTAGCGACAATCTCCGCCGTAATTCAAGGACAAAGTAAAAACAACAAAAAAAACAAGCAAGCGTAGAGAACTTGACTAATATCTTTCGCTGTCCTGTCCCAGTCGCGGACTGTTCGAAAGACTGTAGTGCATGACAATATAGTCGTTATATTCTCATACATACATACGCAACTTACACACACACACACCTACACACACAAATACACAAACACACTCACTCACCTTCTTTCGCCTTGACGCCTTTTTCAAGATAACCAAAAATGTAGTGGAGCCACCTGCTCGAAGATACGAATTTGTGAATCGGAAGAAGTGTTGATCAATGAACAAGACGATCAAATACCACATCTTTACGTAATAAAGGAGAACTTTCAACGACTATTGTAGACGATTATAATTCACTGTTATTAGGTTACAACTTCGTGAAAGCAATATTATTTAGTCCTATACGCCACTTTTGTATAAGCGTCCGAATTTATCGTTTCAATTAGATTCCTATACACATCGTATTTGTCGCAGCATAAATGTTGTTGGAAAAGATCGAGCTGTGCTTTTGTTTTCAAACTATGCTTAAGCAGTTGTTTATGTTTGGCAATGTGAACTGTTTATTCCAATTAGAATAATCCCCAAGAAACATTGAGAATGATTGAGCGTAACGTCGAACGGGTCAGAATGAAAATACACCTTTTAGTCGTATATTGACTTGTTATCGCGACTCGTTAATGCTGATACAGTAACGTTGCCGCACTCACGACAATCTTTAAATAATATTATTGTTATTAAGGTCAGCATGAAATAATGTCAGCGTTTTACCCGCGAATACAAACATTTGGGGAAAAAAGTAATCATAACAATTGATTGGAAAAATTCGTCCGAAAGTTGATTATACGAGATACGAAAATTGAAATAAAAGAAAACGAAAAAAAAAACATGTGCAAAAAACTAGAAGTGCAAAAAGCAGCGACAGTTAAACGTGTCGTGGCAGTAAATTGTAAATGAGTATAATTATAGGTGCGATTTTAGCATAATTAGAACAAAATCGACGCTCTTTGTGTCGATCGATAAATAAAAAAAAAAACCTTGATTTATATATAGATCGGATGATCTTCGGTTTTCCTTGCACCGAGAAAAACTTTTGATAACAAAAGATTTTCATGACAATAGACAAGTATGAAAGTACTAGTATGCAGCAAATATTACAATTTGACTGATACAATAGTAAAAATAATAATTAAATTATTATTTTTTTCAAATCATATTATGTTCATAATTGTGAATAAAAAAGAAAAACAGTCTTATCGAAGTAACAATTAAATGCATTCAGCAAAACAAAATGATAAAAATGTTATAAAATTTGTAGTTTAACAGTATTAAGAATCAAATTAAATTAAACATCGCAATGTACTTCAATCAAATTTTGACAAAATATTTGTATGCTATATACAAAAATGACCAAAAAATACATCGTTAAATCAATCAATTCTGATAATAAAATTAGCACTTTAAATTATTGAATGACGTATGTCGGTGTTGCTGCAAACTGCATCAAAAAAAAAAACCTCAATGACATGAAGCACTTTAAAGGAGTTAATAGCGTGACTAAAAGTTTTTCTCCGTGCAAAATGCATACTTAACTGCACGTGGAATTATTAAGCGTTCGAGTGTGCGCGAAACAGTCGAAGAGTGACGGTCTCGTCGTCGAAAGTTTTCGATCCACTTCTTTCTACACTCGAAACAATGTTCACGACTGAGGGCGATCGGAGTCTCGGGATTGATTTTCCAAAAAGCAAAGAAGCAAAAAAGATGAACAAAAAAGAAGAAAAAAACGAGAAACAAAGAAATGAAAGTTTTCCTCTGAATTTTTCTATCAGAAATCGATCTCAACATAGTGGGACATATTCTCATCAATGACGTCAAATTTTAAGAAATCTAACCAGTTTTTCTATCTCCTAAAAGCAATAAACTTTCTTCGATAGACATTTATAGTAACTAAGCTTGAAATAATGTCAGTATGGTGTGTAACTGAAGAACATTTAGTTTCGAGATATGCGAAGTAATGAAAAAAAAAGTTGATTTTCTGCGTTAGGAGTCATTTTTAGCGGATATAATCTTTGAGATGGAACATTCGAAGTATATAATTACACTGTCACTTTTCTACGGAATTTTTTAGTCTTTTCTGAAAATTTACAACTTTACCTAAAGGAAAAGTACTTCCGAGACTTTGACGTTGTAAATGCGTTACCCTCTCAAATTTCTCATGATGAAAAAAAGGTAAAAATTAATAAGATGAACCTGTTGCCGTTTACACGCTCTGACACTTCATCGAGACGACTAGTTCGAATCCTTCGTTCTACTCTGCTTTGACTTCGTAGAGGGTTTTTTATTAACATCTGTGATATATTTTAATTATAGCGTATTTCCTAAAAAGCAAGAAAAAAAGAAAATGAAGATTTCACGGCGAAAATAAGCAAAAAAAAACTTAAAATGCAGCATACAAGTAGGTATAGTATCGTAACGATTAAATGAAAAGATATCTAAACGAAAAAAAAATACGAAAGAGCGATCTAACGATGAGGATAGAAAGTTCTATGTACATATATGTACAATATTCTACTCTATACACTTGGTGTGATTTATTTTGATACTACATATAGCATATTTAACGATTGTCGAAAATAAAAGAAACTCTATGCCTTCACAAACGTTGACGAACCTTCGCTCGGTAGTGGTGCCACTAATTAAGATATTAAATTGAGTCGAGTCTTTTTTATGTCTAAAAGGGGAGACGAAATGTTTTTAATAGAAACGTCTCTTGAGAACAATTTTCATTTAATTGTCAACGTTTATTCGCAATACTGTTAAAAATAGCATTATCTATAATAGCACATTTGATAAAATATTTTTGACTGCTTTTGAGATTTTTTTAAATATTTTCATATTATTGACTGTAGAGTTTCTTACAGTTATTTAATGTAAAATAATTTAATTTCTGTTGGTACATACAATGGTGTTATGGATACATCCAAAAATTTTTAAATTGAATCTAAAAGAGCACAAATTAAATGAAAGTCTAACAAAACTTATTTGTGATTGAAGCAGTTCTTATAAAACTTTTCATCTGTATTAGGACAACTATAATCAAGTTATCCATTTTAATCAATTTCGTATTATTATTTACAAGGTGATGTAAAAAATAATTATAATTTATCTAATATTCAGATAATGTAAAAAGTTATAAAATATATAACTATTTAAGCTATAAACTACATTTATCTATTGGTAATAATAAAAATGTTCATTGCACATGGCAGTCATACATGCTTATCTTCATATAATCTTTCATCCTTTTTTGTTATTAAGTTAATTTTAAGAACAACATATGTAAATATTTTGTAAATATATTTTTAAATTATAGCTTCTTTTAGATCAACGAAATAATACTATTAGATAACTAATTTATAAATGAATACTATATATTTCTTAAGAAACAGTTAAAGATCAGTTTTAATCTACATAAAAATATTCATATGTGCTTAAATGAGAATTATCCTAAATTAATGAAATCAAATTTTAGAAGTTGAACCCGTACTGTATAAAAATTATATTTTATTGTTTTAGTTTTTTTTTCTTTTTTCCTGTATCTTAATTTTTTTAAGTATTTGGAATTATTAAGATTTTTGTATCGTACAAATTGTGTATTCATCTTTACTATATTAGCATAGATTCTCCAAAGATGTTTTAACTGTTATAATGATTTATCCTGTGTAAAAAGGTATCTTCAGTTATGCAACCTTAATATTCTTTACCGAAATAAGGTTTTGAGTAATATTTTCTCTCAGATCTTAACGTCTATCTAGATACTTTAGAAAATAAAATTGGATAATTTCTAATAAAATTTATTTGTTTGAGCTCTAAATAAAATATTATTCATCAGCCACTAGTATATTCACCTACACCCATATCTTCAATCACAAGCGAAATTGAATACCAAATTGAAAAGTAGTTTTTCCTTTTACAAAAAATATTTTATCACCAATGATTTTTAATATGAATTTAATTTACTTACCACGCCATTAATTGCAGTACGAGCATTCTGTAAGGTTTTCGAAAATAATTCTCAATTTTACTCGATTTTGGTTGATAAATTCTAGAGATTCTACCTTCACAATCACCTGATCGAAATTGATAGCTGAGCCCTATGCAAATATAAAAAAGTAGGATAAAAAATTTATTTGAGATCCATCATCTAGATATTTCACTGAAGGGATACAAAAATGCGAATTAGTATTCACTAGTTTGGCACCACGTCCGAATCTCGATAGCTCGATAGCGTTAGACGACTGACCTCCGAATTATCTAGCGTGTGATCCGAGTTCAATCCGCCGATCTAGTACAGTTCTATTATACCGTCAGCCGAATTGTATTTAACGTTTACGTAATAAATCTTTTAAGATTTTTAAAAAAATAGCAAAATGTAAAATGACACTTCTATTGGACTACTCATTCGATGTAAAACGTGTCTCTCAGAGTTTCCTCTTTTTCCGTTTTCATTTTCAGCTATCTCTTGTGTTTTTCTTGTAGCGATTATAAACAAAAGGCATCAAAGATTTAAATAAAAAGACAAAGGAAAAAAACACGTAATAAACAATTATAAGTAATAAATAAAATAATTACTATTAGCGATACCTAGTATATACCCTTTTGCATATAAAAGATAAAAGAAGAAAGTCGCGACGATAAAACCGCTCGACGTTTCACGAGCCTTCTTCAACAAGCTATAAGTTAATGAAAAAGAAAATCTATATAGAGGACCCGTAAAACTACGTTACTGCGCGTCGCGTTATATATCTTACATTATATACTGTTTAAACAGATATATTAATAGAATATTAAGCGCAAGCAAAAGCGTGTCGCACTTTTGTTGGTATGTCGTTTAAATTTTATCAAGGGAGTTGGATTAAATAAGCAAAAGAAAAAAAAGAGAGGTCGATTATAAAAAAAAGTAACAAGGCGATTAAATAAAATTAAAAATGTATAAATATATATATACATAAATATATATTTAAAAGGACAGTTTTGCTGAAGAGCTGCCCCACCGTCGCAGTTCGCGCACTATTTTACGTACATCTATATAGTGAAATAAATAAAAGAAAAAAAAAACAAAACCTAGTTGTAGTTTGTACCTATAAACCTACATACCTATAAACAAAATGTAAAGCACATGCGAGGGTACGCAAGATTTTAAATGACTGCGAGACGTGACCTGCGCGAGGATTTGAGAATATGACGAGTGCGTGCGAGATCGAGAAATAAGAGAAACAAAAAAAATAATAAACAAAAAATCTTGAGAATGAGTGATCGAGATTTGGAAGCATGAGAGAGACGGCTGTGTAGGAAAAATGAAACATAGACGAAATAATTGATAGAGTGTAAGAACTGTACAAAGGAAATACATTAAGTGAAGATTACGTTAACTATTGATCGTTTTCTTTGTCTTACCCGACTATTATGAATGAAGATCATATTGAAATGTGCACATGCACAGCCATGACTGTCTTTGCTTGTGGAATTTGTTGTTATAGGTAGTGTCGATGGTATTTTAGAATTTGAAATAAAACAGGTAGATAAATATATTTCTAGCATGAAATTTCTTTATCGTTAGCTTTACTTCAGCTTATGATTGTCTGAATGATATTGCCAATTTAGTTTATGTATTTTAAAAGCATTTATTGCATTTATAAATTAAAACTTACTAAATAATTCTTATACAAATGTCATTAGTATATCATTTAAATATCTGCTTAAAAATTTTTAAGTTTTCCAACTATTATAAGGATCGCTTACAAATATACAATATCTATAAAAATATTATAAAATTAATATTTCCTTCTTCTCTTATCATTTTCATGAAGTTAATTTGCCGATTATTAATATGATTTTAGAGTTCCATGAATACGAATTCTATAAACACACGTGTAGTCTTCATTGCCGTAGTTGGAGTGAATCTTCAATTCAACGATTTGATACGCTTCATTTGTTTGATCCTGCAAATAAACAATGAAGTGAATTTAATACTATTTAATAATATATTGAATAGTCAGAAGAAATGTTAATAGTCAGTAAATTTACTTCAACTTCGAAGTATTGAATCGGAGAACCTGAATGATCATAAGTATATCTACCGAGCAAAACTCCATGGTTATCATTGACAAACTGTAAGCCCTAAATAATACACTTCAATATTATGAATGTTTAAGTAAATATGGAAAAAGAAGAAATATACAAATTTTTACAAATACTAACGTATATTGAGAATTCTTTTGGAGCACTGCTAATTGCTCCAGTTGGTAAAATCTTTGGGGATATGTGCTCGAGACTGACACCGGAAATAAATACATCTCCTATCAGTTGAATTACAACCGCGCCTATGGTTCCTTTGAATGCCCAACAATCTCCAGGAGAAACACTAGTCTACTAAACCATATGGATATGAATTGAATATTAAAGAAATTATTTATCATGATTTGTTATAATAGTTAAAATAGTCCATTATAATCCTAAGAACATATTTATGACAAATAATAAAACCTGAATTATCGCTCGAGGTGAATTTACAGAGTTACAATTATAATTTTCTGTACTTCTTGCAGAAAGAATTTTTCCACCTAAAGAAATTAAGTTTTTTTTTAATTAAAAAAAGAGATTAATACATCTATATTATCTATATTATTGTCGCACCTAATGCTTCAAGCGCATAATCAGCTTTTCCGGTCTTATCAGCATCGTAAGTTTGCAATTCTGTTTTGACCAGTTCCTTAAGCCTATCTGGAGAGTCTATACCTATTGTAAAAAAGGTAAAAATATGTAGTTTATATTCAACGTATGAACCAATTTGTTTCCGTACACTTACCATCGTTACTTAATTTAAAAATTGTTTCGGATAACTTGGGCATGATACAAGCAATGTCTCTTAATTTTATCTTAGATTCCATTGCTTCATTCTGCGAAAAATATTATTATATATTTGAATGAACGAATATGAGTCTATATACACATTAAAGCATTCAATGTTATCGACATACTGATAATGACTCCAAAGTATTCTTCAATGCACTTAAGTCTGATGTTATTGCTTGTAAGGTGCTTTTGGCTGAATATTTTTCACAAATATGGGACATTGCAAGCGCTGAAAAATTCGTTATAAAATACTTTACACTTGTATGATAATATTTACAATTTAATACATTGAATGGGCTAATAGGCATAGGAACAAAACTGCTTAACCATTAAGCAGCTTACCCAATAACACTGACACGACAAACGAGCAGAAAGGTTTAATAAGACTGCAGTACCAAGCAGGTTTTCGACAGGGGCCTTGATTTGGGCAATCTCCGATGCATCCACATGCATTTTGGTAACTCATCGGATCCTCCACCTAACAATCATTGGCAAACAAAACTGTCACTTTTGGAGATTTTTAGGTGCGAGTTCAAACGTTTGATTCGATACTTAATAATTGCCAAGTTCATGCTAATAGCAATATAATATTTCACGATTAGAATATTTAAAATTTAAATAAGTATAGGGAACTTCAGTGATGCAAATACAAAGATAATAAATTACTGTGTTTACTGTGTATTCAAACAGTTAAAAAATATCCTTATTAGATATTAATAAATAGTATTATTTAATTACAATAGTACGACGAACAATAAATAGCTACTTATTTTTTATCAATGTAAATGGTAGAGTGAACTTGTTCATTTACAGGAAAAGGGTTGTATAATAAGTTATAAAAAATTTTAGCGTGTAATTTGGTTTGAAAATTTTATAAATATTACATATGTTACAAGAGCATCGTTGAGGTTGGAATACAACAGTATATACGTATTTGCACTGTATACATATATACATGAGATACAGTGGTGAGATCTGATTCATCGGATATGAATGCATGTACCTTGTATCTCGAGACGGAATACATGGAAGTATATTTGTAGCATTTATGATTTCTGTCATGAGCTCTGAGTATCACCAAATGTGAGGACAAATTAAATCCACACATTCAATTATTTATATAATTCAATTTCGCTATATTGGACTTTTCTTCCTGATTCATTGGTACTTTAAAGTTTATTGATTATTTTATACATAAGTATTTTTTTTTTGCATTTTTAAGGAACCCAAGTTCCACTAAAAATTTTATATAATCAATAATAGTTCATCATTAACGCGGCAAGAGTGGCAATTCTCCAATTTTTTAACAAAAGCACTAAACTAGTATCACGGTACAATGATTAATATCATGTTTCTCGTTAAAATGCGCATTTACAAAATACAGTACATCCCAAAATATCCTTCATCTTGCTTCGTGGCTAGTACTTCATTCGGTTACGACACTTTCTTTAATGCTGCATGGATCCGAACATTTAGTCGACTTTCGAAGTCATATTCTTTATATTGTGACTGTGCTCTTTGCAGTATACATCTTCCTTCTTCGACATTCTGTAAATTCAAGATTTCAATAAATCAAACAACATTATATACTCCAAAAAATTTAGATAAAAAAAACTTGTGGTGATATAATTATTAACCCCTAAAAATAATGTATCGATTCGGATTTAGAGTAATTTACCAATAGAAATTAAAAAAAAATATATTGCCTTAATATAAATTTCATTATTTGTAAAATTAAATGTGAATAAACAATACTGATTTTATTACAAAGTCAGTGGTTAGTGTGAGACGTGTTGAAGAATAAATAAAATATTGAAGTCGAACTTACGCTCCCATTGCATAGCGTACTACCAAGTTCGTAAAGTGCGAACGCGCTAACATGTTGGTCTAAAGAATCTTTCGACGGTAATCGGCGCTTCAAACAATTGCGATAACACCTCGTAGAAGCCTCTCGGTCCCCAAGGTAAGAATAAGCGGCTCCTTCAATTAAGTCTGATAGGCCATCCATTGGCTCTTCCGAATGGCTATTTTTGCACTCTAAAAAGTTAATCCAGCGTTACATCATTGTCATTATGTCATTCTTAAAACATAGGAACAAAACTAAGATATGATTGATGCTAATCAAACAGAAAAAAACATACATTGGTGTGAGTCCAGCCTGTTTAAAAATGATGCTATATGTGAGTATTTATCTAAAAAGTAGCTTTGAATAAAATCAACGCTATTAAAGCAACATTTTTAACCCGTGTAGGACCCACTTTCATTTTTCAGTTTTTTTGAGTTTTTGTACAATAATCTCAAAATTTCATAATATTAATCGAAGGATCAGATCATAAGAAACTTTTTCTTTACTTTTGTGGGCAAAAGTTATCATGTAAGCTCGATATAGAACACAAAAGCTGAAAAGATGAAAAAAGTTTTACAGCAGAATTTCCTTAATTCTTAGCAAAAAATAATTTCTGTACGAGTTTTGGAACGATTACTCAATGATTTCATACCCTCGGACTTAATGAGCTAAGAATGATTTCAATAACAATATTTACAACGAAATTGGTATCTAGGAATGTAAGAAATTAAAAATTCAGTAACGTACGGAAAAAGAATAATGAGGGTTATACATTTCCGTTGGCAAATTGGAATTACTAACCGACTAAAATACTGCGAAGAGATTCCGTGGAACAGGAGGGCAACGCGTTCCAAAGATAAAGTAGCTCGTAAACAAGCAATTTGTAATACGAGACCGTGTACGCACGTCCGGTTTCTTGGTCGATGAGTTTCGGTGCTCGCCTGGAAATAAACAGGCCAAGCTGCGTTTCCCTCGTTGTTCCCGCTACGAAATTTGCAAGCTTTTTATACGTCAGCAGTAAATTCTCGAAGTCGCCCTCTGCTCCAGAGCACACTGGAAAATATAGTGCGAACCATTAGTAACTCCCAAGTTTCATTAGTAAACAGCGCGACGGGAAATTAATTCTATAATGTAATTTTGACGAACACGAATTTATCTTTCATAAATTATATAAATTATTATAAGTATTATTGTAACAGAAAATAATTCATTCCAAACGAAGAGTTCATTTTGATTAATTGAAGAGTTCATTGATTTGAATTCAACAACTCGTTTGAAAGAAGGCAATGCCGCTATACCATTACGTAACTCTTACTTAAATATTGACAGAGCAACTGAAAATGGAACGAAGATAAAGTACGGGGAAACGGGAACCGAGAAAAATAATCACTTTATACTATAATAAGACGCAATTGGGTTAAAAATTATAGATGCATACCAGCGGCGAGGTAAGCGTAGAAGCTCTTAGACCAACGAGACTCTTCCTGCAATTTGGTCAAGGAGCTATGCGCATCTTCATAATTAAGGCGAATTAGGTGGCACCAGGCAACTTCGTGCAGGCAGAGCAGCTTCACCTCCCTCTGTGCCGACATTTCCACGGCCCTCTCGTATGCGCGCAAAGCTCCGCTTACATTCGACTGGTGAAAAACAATTAATGAGCGGTACTATTACAACACTGATTGTAAAAAATTTTGTAAAAAATCAAATCATCGGTAATAAATGGTCGAACGATCAGAAGCTTATGACATAATAATAAAGCATTTTCTTTAGATTGCTCATTTACCTGCAAGCGTTCAATTCTGCCATTGAAAAATAAAAACAGTGCTGAGTTTTCAAATTCAGGTTGACATTCTATGATAAGCTCTTTAGCTGCTTCGACTCCGGCTTTAACGTTCGAACCATCGAGAGCAAAAAATGGCCTTACGATAGTGTGATACCACAGCAACGCTAATCTAAAAACAAATTTTTCAAGATTTAGTTTCAGATTACAGCTTACTTATTAACACGATGAAGAAATTATAATGTTATTTTGTACAAAAATTATAAAAATCAAATCTATTATATTTACATTGTAAATGTTATTTAAATTTTACAACATTAGAGAGCCATAAAGAAAAATGATAGATTGACTGAACCAAATAAATAATTTTTATCCGTATCCTTCAATATAATAGGCAGTATTTTTGTAAGTTTCTAAATCATAAAATTATAAATTGAAAAGCACACATTGATTAGTACACAGTAGCCATACGTGGCAAGGGGTGCTCGCATATCCTCGCTCAGTCTCGAATACATCAGAGCTGTGAGTCCAGCCTGTCTGTCTCCTTCGAATCCCAAAAAATGGATGACTTTGAGCAGCGAAGGCGGCAGTAAGCTCACGCACAGTTGGAAGATCCCGTAGCCAAAACTCACCGCTGACATAAGCCTCGTGACTTCTGATGGCTCGACGAAACTGTGAAAAAGGCCGCAAAACAATTTCACAATTTGCTTTTTCTATTGCTCTTACAAGAATGCAACGCATACGTTTAAAAAGGGACAACAGGATTCACTCTTTGGCTCACAAAGTCTCTTTCTTAAAAAAGAAACTCGTTCTTTCAAAACAACTACTACCACAAAAGTTAACGCGCGTAAGATATTGAAATTATATTACATTTATTTAAAATAATAAACTTGTATTATAAATTTATAATTTCAGTCGCCTATATATTATATCTTCTGAGCCAAAAAATGTATCAAATCAGCCCTTTTATTTTTGATTTTATTGGTACACCTACACTAAAAGCACTAAACTTCTAAAACAGGTGATAACTAAGAAACATCTAAATCAAAGCGCTTTAAAGCAATCACATATTATGTGTAAATCTAGCTTCTGCTTTTAAATTAATAGTGTACCTGTACAGTGCATGGTTAACAAATCGAAGCAACGTGTGATTATGTTAGTTTAATTTCTGAGTATCCAATTTTTGGTGTAGATAATATGAAGATGAAAAATGCTACTTCATTGTAATAAAATGTAGAAACATAATAATATTATATAATCTTTATGCTAATTACAACAAAATAGTAATGGAACGATATTTATTCAAAGAATAATTGATCCATGTTATAATAATGTTATTATTTTTTAATATTTATTTAATTTTTTTTTAACATTATTGAGTCAGCCACTGATTTTGCACCTAATTAATCTTTCTTATGTATCGTTACTCAAAAGACCTTCAAATGATTTTATTTCGAGGTACAGATCAAAGAGGATATCTATGTACTACAGGGCTTACGACCAAAAAAATCTTACTCGATTAAAAAAAACGATCTTTGTGATATGCGGTATAATCGGTAATTTTAGAGTATTTTTTATAATAGTTCTGTAAAATTTAAATAAATTTATTAGATTTCTCTGTAAAATGTAAGGGAACTTAGAGATGAAATAAAATATGGTAGATATTGCGATCGATAAAGTCGAATTATATTTTTGTCGAGTTAAAAATAAATTATTTAAAATATTTAAGAAATACGCGTCTTGTTAAACTCGGCATATATCTACTGAAATATATTTACAATAGCTGTACTTTCAGACATCCTGTTTTAAAGAAGCTTCTATCGATCAATTATTTTAATGAGAGATCCTTTTATTGAAACAACTACAAAAATAATACCTTCTTTTATAATCTTATATTTTTTTAATGTTGTAAATTATATATACTTATATATCTGGGTTAAGTCAACTATTCCATGGAACTGTTCTTTACTCTTTTAAATTTTAAGCTTCTTGAAAAATGAATTTTCACTAAATTTTTGTCTTAAATTAAAAAATGGAAAAAGTGAAAAAAATGAAATGGAAAAATAAAGAATACATTCGAATCGTGCCACGGCATTGTAACGAGTTTGAAAACCCCGTAATGGAGCTTCATCGATATATACGTATATAAGAATGTTGATGGAATTTCGTAGTTTTGGTGTTGTTTGTTAAGAAGATAAAATTACGGTGTCTGTTGCTCGGACGTGATTCCGGCGAGCGAGAAGAGCATTGATAGAGAGCTGCGCAGACCTGACGACGAAGGCGAAGTGGCGGCGGCGGCAGCGGCGGCGGGCAGAGGCGTCGAGGAGCCGCTACAGGCGGACCCGTTGCACGAGGGTATCGACCAGTCCGAGGATGGACTCGCCGGACTCTGCAGACAGGACGGAGCGCTCCCGTTGCCGCCCGGTGTCCCGCATATCGAGTGGAAACCTGCACCGTCGCGTCAACAAACAACATTAGCACTCTCTGGCTTTTCTCTCTTTATGCTCTGATACAAATCAGCCAGTTTATGTGTAAAGAAACATGCAACTACACTGATGAGGAAAATTATGCGTATTCATATCATCATATATATATATATGCAGCTCGAACGATTTTAGTTTAAAAGAACCACAGTATTTTTTCACAAGGCAAACGTTTTTTTTTTCAATTTTTTCATCCGCGATGGCCATTCTACATGAATCGACCAACTCAATTCCGCCCCGCCGCATCCTGAATTCCTGAAGCGTCTATAACGATGCAACTTTCATTACAGCCAATCTGCATAATGGTAATAGCGATCGATCCCTCAAAGTACCACGAGCTGCGGGGCGGCCCCGCGCGCATAAATCAGAATACAGTATACGTATAGAAAAGCTAACCGGATGGACTGTTGCCGAAGGTGCGCCTATAAAGCTGCAGTATCTGATTGTAGGTGTGCTGGTAGACCCTCCAGGCCTTCCTCAGCATCCAGCCGCCCCTCACGTAGCCGGTCAGCTCCTGTTGGAGCAACGTCAGCAGGGCCGCGCAGACTTGCGAGTCAGCCAGCACCACCTGGCGCTCCAGCTTTCTCACGTACTCGCTCTGCGATTTCAAATGCCAAACGTTACTCTCTCTTTCTCTCTCTCTCTCTCTCGTGTCGAGGACGGGGAGGGAAGGAGGCGATGGATTTTTAGCATGGCGAAAGTGTGACGAGGTTCGTGTGTACGCGCGCGAGATGTGTACGGCGTATGGTCATGCCAAGGTCGGCTAACGGGACGTTCCAACATGTGCTGCTGCTACACTTCGTGAATGCGAAATTATTGTTGAGTCGAACCACCGGTCGTTTTATTGCGTATCGATGATTGCGAAGGCTTTGTTTATTATGTAGGAGCTGGCGATCGTTGGGTGCATTGCATCTTTCAAAGGGTATCAGAATATTATAAACAACGTTTATGCGGATCAGCTGTGATTTAAACTCATTAAAACATTACTGGTTTTCCCATCGACTAGAGTGAAAGAATATTTTAAGTACAATCAAAATACTGTGACAGATCAAAAGTTTACTACTCGTCTATTTTCACAGCAATATCTATAGTGATTGAAAAACACGAAGCAGGAAATAGTTTACGATTAACTTATAATTTTATACAAAACTTGCATGATATTAGTATTTAATAAAATAACTCAATACTTAAAGGATGTTTCGCGCATGTTCTAATTCATAAAAGATATAATGAAATAAACATCGATTAATCAAATTCGTATGAACAGATTGATAGTTGACCATGGTATTACTCATTCTACTTATACATTGATTAATGCATTAATGTTGAATAATACTATTAGGAAACAGCATGCTTCGATTGATTGATTATACTGTACTCCACATTCTTCATTTATGCAATATACGTTTCCATAATTTTTTAGTAGATTTCACTAAAAATTATTATTTCAAATATATATGCCATCACGGTAGCTTCACTTTACTATAGTAAATAAATTAAAAATATCTTCTTTTTATTACATGTAGTAATTATACATACACATTATAATGTACATATGATATATGTATAATTAATGAAATTTAAAAAAAATCATGACAGTTAAGAATCATTAACCAGTCCGATTTTTTCAATTTCCGTTTGCTAAAATAATGGCTTCACTACAGAGTATATACCTATATATGTGTGAAAATAGAAAAACCCAAATGACATACGTCGGAAGTGTCGGCGCCGAAAACTCTGGTCCTCATAGACTTGAGCCATCCTATGTCGCTGGCGCATTCCCTCTCCATATCCCGTAAAAGTTGGACGGCCTGCTGGAGCTTATCGTCCTCGAACGTCATGAGCGCGTTCTATAACAGATATACATGTATATGCATACGTATACAGGTACTCGCACACCATGCGGGAACAATAAAAGATTGTTTTCATCCCAGCTGCGGCACGACTGGCCCCCGACAACACACCGCGACTATTCACTAATGCACATAATGCCGCTTGTGCACGACTCTATTAACGCCTTTCGTTGCTAAATTTTACAAGCGCTTTAAGCGATTCTCGTCTGACCTACATTTCGCAACATAGTGTGCATAATCTAAATTCAATACCGAAATGTTTATTCAAATGTTGCTAGGCTAATAATTGATACGAGTTTTTGCTGGATTTGAAGGCCATTTGTAATGCTCGATATAATTTTAAAAGAAATGCAATTCGCACGTTCGATGAAATAGAGATCAAAGAAAAATTAATTGAATTATTGGAAAGCTTTTAATTTGTTGAATCATGATTAATAATTTACCATGAACAATACGAAGCTTCGTCCAGCTTTAATATGAAAACTACGGGGGTGTTGCGTGAACAGAGTCTCGGCTTCCTCTGTTTTATTGTTCAGCAGGAGAGAAATTCCTTTTCTAGCTATAGACCAATCGGCTTCCGACTTCGACGAAGCCATCTCATCGACCTCCTTTCTTCTGGAATGGAAGGAAATTAGTTTTTTTTTTTTTTTTTTCATTCATTTCCTAAGTTAAGGTGCGTTTGAACATATAAGTAATTGCAGAATATTGCAAGACTTTTATAGATTCTCTGCAGGGCATTTTGTTATATTTTTATAGAATAGCAAAACGAAATTTTGAATTCTGGACTTGAACGAATCTTGTATTTTGTTTTCAAATTCTCACACAAAAAACGAAAGTAGAATTGAAAACAAGAAAAATTTATAAAACGCGTGCAAAAATAATTTTTAGTAAAAATTGCATTTAACACTGTAGTAGGATTTTATTGGGGATGTGAAAGCGTGTAAACCAGTTGCGCTTTGATCAAAAGGCATAGACTACGGCTGCAAACCAATACAATCGATCATAAGTACAGTGTATGCGCGCTTCTCTGAATTCTGTTACAATATTCGAGATTTATGTTCAGTACAAATATTTCCTCCATCCAACTTGTTTACACACTTTTAGCACAAGTACGAATGATCGAGATAAAAATAAAAAACACATTGAATTCAACTTTTAAACGAATATACATGTAATCTGATAATACAAAGTTACTATTGTATGCCAGGAAAAAACCGTTGCAAAGTAAGTAATCCGCTTGTAAGATTTTGCACATCGATCACTGCAAGTACAGACATTGAAAAATACAGTTCAATAAGCCGTTCAAACAAATCAATGAGGACTGATTAAACGAAAAAGGTTTAAGCTGTAATACTTAAGTATACGTTAAACAACCTTTCACTTACATTCGTAGACAAAACTGAAAGGTATATTTTTAAATTGGAACAAGAAAATAAATAGTGACGTATGAGTTGGGATCCGGTTTATTTAGCATATCCATGACGTACGAGAGTTAAGAAAAAAATAAATACGAAAGTGTAGAAATAAATAAGACAGGAGATAATATAACGATGCTTGATATTTCAGGCCAACGATGATGAACCAGTCTAATTGGTTAATCACGCAAATTGCTCTCCGCGAAAAAGCCTACATTCCGTCAACGAAAAGCCAATCTCGTATTCACCAAATTAACAGAAACTATTGCGAACAGCCACTATGGACTATAATCCCATACGCAAACGATTACTTTGTAAACACGCACGCGCACGCTTTACGCCAAAGGAGCTAAAAAGGTACATATAAACTGCAGGCAGTGAAAAAAAAAAGTGCTGAGCCAAATACACCGAGAAGCACAGGCAAGGATGCGTACTTACTAGGTAATAATAAAAAAGGAAAAAAGGCGACTCACTGCACGGGGGAAGAGCCGAGGGAAGAGCAAAGCGCGGAGGTCTAAGTGCGGGCCGGCATCTCGGGTGGCTCCGGGGCGGTCGTCCCTCGAGGTTATCCGAGCTCGTCTCCGAGTCTCTCGTCCGCTACCGCTACTGCTTCCGCGTTGAGGAGGAGCTGCTGCGCGAGGGGGCCTCTGTCGCTCGTTATCATCCTACCGAGTCCACGGGAGTCACTGGGGCGTACAGCTCAAACGCCGCCTACCGTAAACCGAAAGCCTTCTCGCGGCGGATCTGACTCGGCGCGCGACTCGCGCATACGTACGTTATACGTGCACGTGTGACTTAGTGTATATACACATATAGATGTGTGTGTGTGTGCGTGTGTGTGGGTGTTGAGCACGTGCGCGACTCCTTCTCTCGCGGCGCCTGTATATCTATCTATCTACCTATACATATATACGTTTGTACGGCAGTTGCGCAACCCGAGAAAGAGGCGAACTCGTTCTCCTTATAAATACTCTTTTTTTTCTTTTTCGTCAGCTCGTGTGTGTATGTGTGTTTGCGAAGAGAGACCGTCGAGCGAGATTAGAGATCCGCTGCAAGTTTTACGCGCGAGATCACAGTGCGTGCGCCGTTTGAAGTGGAGCGCGCTTGGTGCGCAGTGCTGCAGTCGCTCAGCGCCAGCGGTGGTACGGCCTTCTTTATTTGCATTGCGCTCGACTCTCCGCGGGAATCCTGCAACAGAAAATCACAGTTTCGCTTCTTTATATGGGCTTACATGTATATGGCTTAATTAGCGCGCACATTAGATGAAGCTGTTAAAAGCGAGCGGCTTGGCGCGTGTGTAGTCGATTACATAGAGTATAGAGAGATTACTTTTTGTTTGGAATTGGACTATTATCGCGCTTACGTTTGCATATAGCGAGATAACGGGGACGGAAAGTCTGTGCGGCCTTTCAAGTTAATATGTTTCGGATTATACGTCGAGTCGTTATTATCTTTATTAGAAGACGAGTATTGGAACTATTGAGTATCTCTTTTTTGTTGCGAAATTATGTGTGTGAAGGAAACCGATGACGTATCGCTTTACTCCGAGCTTTTATTACGCGCGCATCTTTGTTTTCATTTTTACAGCTCCTTGAGAATAGTATGGGGTTATTGACCTAAAATATCAATAGTTTTAAAAAATTTGCAGTAAAATAGAAATAAGAAATACTTTCACATTAAAAATATATATATATATTCTTTCGTGTTCAGAAATCGCGACAATGCTGTTTTATTTTCGTACTATTTAAATATACTACAGGGTAACATATAAACAGTATATGTATAGAATTACTGAGTGTTTTCTTTGTTGTTATATAGAATTTCTACTGTTTAATACTTTCAATCATTAATGCTTACCGAATTAATTGTTTTTTAAATATTTTATTACAGAATGTTGGAAAATTGTAAAACAATGTATGAAATAAAGTTAATTTAGGTCAATATAGGGTTGAAAATTTCTTAATGCTATATATATATATATATATATAACCTTCAAACTCGGAATGAGTTGCGTAAACTTTCGCGAATCACGTGGCATACAAGTTTCTATTGATACCATCAAAGTCACGTTTTAGAACGAAAAATTGTAATAAATTAGACATGATCTTGCAAACAAACTTTGATTAACACTGAGCACATAAAAACAAATTTGTAGCAGCTAATATTAATAAATAAAAAATAAAATATTAATAAACGAGACTCTTGTTTTTTGCGTTATTTAAAATTTTATATTTAACTACTGCATTTAATATTGATTTAACAGTTAGCTCTCGGTTAAAGATAATGGTTTACATGGCATGTTTTTTTATTCTTTACAAATTTCATTATTGAATATAAGTAATTAATTGTTATCTTAAAACATGATTTTAAAATTTTAGCAGTTGGTTTTCATACAAGAAATGTACAAATAAGTCACAAGCAGATTACCGAAATTTTCTAAATACATATTAAGTAACAGCAATTATTAATTTGATATAATATTTGTAAAAAAATATTTATTTCGATGTGCAGCACCTGTTATTTATTGCTATTCAAAATTTAACGCAATACTCTTTTCGCTAGTACAAAATTTAATGTGTAATTTTCGTTAAAAAACATACCAACTTTGAATAATCGCGTCGTCAAATCTATACTCCCAAGCTTCATTCAGCTCGCCTACTTAATATTAGCGCACATATTAATGAATGGAAACAGAGAAACCCGAACGTAGAGCACGAGAAAGGAAAGTCATTGAAGGTAAGATGAAAACATTGAGTGGAAATTCGTCGCTCGCAAATATAACCAGCAGAACGGTGTATAAATTTCGCTACTTGGTCAGCCCTTGAGCCTCTACTGATCCGTGAAGTAGCCGTCGCACAGAAAAGTCGCTCGTATCACTTGAAACGAAAGAAGGACGAGGAAATGAGAAAGGGCGTAGAATAGCGAAAGGGGGATAGAGAGACAGAGAAAGACAGCGAAAGACAGAGAAAGAGAGAGAGAGAGAGAGAGAGAGAGAGATGGTGTACTGCACACGAGGTCGACTAACCCTCGAAAGCGAGGCGCGCGCGACGCCGCCGCTGCTCTGCCTACACACTGTCAGAGAAAGAGAGCGAGAGAGAGAGAGAGAGCGAGAGACATATACGTGTGCAGTGTGTTGTGCTTCTCGAATCTTATTGATTTTAGCCTGGAAATACCGCCGTGACCCTGAGAGAGCCGACGCCGACACCGCCGCGCGCGCATGAGACTGACGCCGCCGCCGTCGTCGCGCGATGCACATGCACACAGCCAGACGCTGCTGCTGCTGCTGCTGCTGCCGCCGCCGCCGTCGGCCCCGTTCTATCTTCTATTCGCCTTTCTGCGTCGGTTACTGTACATATAATACTGATGACCGGTCGCGCCGCTGACGACACGCGGATCGCTGCACGCCTACAAGTATACGCCGTTGCAGGATCCGATTCAACTTTCTGCATATTCCTTCTACCTTTCTATAATGAATTCGGCAAATTGTGCAGGTGCAGACTGTCTCGTCGTCGAGCTTCGAACTTTTTAATTAGAGTTTTAAAACTGGGAGCAATTGCTTGGCTGGCGGAGGACTTGGCTGGAAATTTGGAAAATATCATTTTTAATCCAGTTTATATAGAAAACTCTTTGTTTTATAATGATTCTATTTTAGTGATTTTAAAAATGAAAAGGCCACCACGGTTTTATAGACTTTGTTAAACTATTATGAAAATCTGCAAGTACTGTGTAGTCGTCAATTTAAATCTGTCAAGATCAAAACGCTATATATTCATTTTAACATCCATTATGTTCAAAACCTCGCGTTTCTTTTTAATATTCCATTTCTAAATTTTGATTCAAGTAAAAGCTCTTTTACGAGTACGAGGAAGTATAAGTCAACGAATGCTGGCAATTGCTTACATTTTCACTTTCACCGATCGATTGAGAAGGGCGAAAAAATCAATCAATATTCTTTCAGCTACGTGCCATTGGCTGAAAAACAATTTTAAATTCGGATTACGTGCACAATTGCTTTTTCTTTTCAATTGAGTTTAAAAATGAATTATTTTTAAAAGCCAATATCTTTTATAAAATAGACAAAAAAGAAAGACAGAGTTGTGTGTGTACATAAATATACATTGCCATAATTATTATACAGAATACAGTGAAACAAATCTTTTACTAGTTTGAAATTGCAGTAACATGTTCCTATAAATAATATATGTATATTTCGTTCGGTATTTCGTTTTTTCTCGAAAGGCGATTTCATTTTAATTAACATTTTTTTTTAAATTCCAGACATTAAATTACATTAATTTCATATAAATTTCACCTATTTTAAATTATTTGAAAAATCATAGTGAAATAAAAAATATGATGTAAATAACAATCTCTACAAAACGTAAAAAAAATTAAATTAGAAAACGGTATTGACTCTTTCAATCCAGTTACTATACTTCTACCAAGACTATAGAAAAGCATATCTTTCTTTTCTTTTTCCTTTCAGTTTTTTTTAAGAAAGTTAATAAGCTATTGATTGAGTACATATATTCCAGCTAAAATTAAAAGTAATATTTTTCAGTAACATGTGTATATAGTTATAAAAGGAAATTTACAGATTAAGTCTTGCATATTTTATGAAATATTTGGTTTTTAAACTTACAAAAGAACTTGGTTATAATTATCATACTATATCAAATATAAATCTATCAATCAATAATTAGTTTAATTGCTTTAAACTATCTGTACATTTGATTTCACTACAACAGTAACATCACTCTCCGGTATATTATCCAAGGTTTTTCAACATTGAATAGATATAAAAAATTTTAAAATATACTATTTTGTCAATTACTTGTTTTTATTGTTCATTTCTTAAAAAATTATTTTACATATTAAGTACGAATTTTCAAGCTTTTCTAAATAATTTTTTAATGAATAATAAAAAAATACTAAGTAAATATTTAGTTAGTTTTAACCAGAACATGATAGAATTTTTTTCATAAAGTTTGTTTAAATTTAAAATCTTTAATAAAAAATGGAGTTGATAAGGTAGAGTGCTTAGTTATCTTTTGCCCTCTTTCAACTGGAAGGACATAGCTTTGGTTTGAATTAACAGGAAAGTATGAGAAATAAATTAATTTATGCAAATGAAAACTATTTTACTGAATACTTCAACAAAATGTTAGCCAAGTTACATTGATTTCTTGCATCATACACATTAAATAACAGTATAAAATTTCCTATCATCGACAAAAAGTATCAAATATCTATTGCATAACTGACTTTAAATATTAAATCCATTCTGATTTTTAATTATTTTTTAAATATTCAATGATTTTTTTTAAATATATGTTACCGAAATTATGTTAGGAAAAATTTTCGTACATACAAGGAATTATTTTACTAAATATTACAATCTTTGATTTTAACTATCCTATAAAAAAAAGTTAGCAAAATAAGAATACTTTATAAAAAATTTTGCATCTTAAAAGTAAGATATCAAAATTATTTATAAAAGCTAAAGTTGTACAAAATGAAATAGCAATGACTTCTGTTCAACAGAATTCTTGAAACTATCTACTTATCCTATAAATTGATTTACATTGCAAATTTTTACTAAAAGATATTCACTGAAACTAATAAACGTTTCTGTATGAATATTTCTCTTCAGCAGTGATGAATAGAATTTGAAATTGTACTCAGTCTTTGTACAATTATTTACACTTTGTACAAAATGAAATAGCACTAGATGAAAATTAGTGGAGAACGTCATACAAATTCCAAGCCTTCAAATTTTTTATCGGATACTTTAAGATCAGGCATAAGTATTTGACCCTCGATATTAAATGCTGAGATATAAGTAGCAGTTTCTCCTTGGTATTCTTCAGTCTTCAAGGCAACTATAATAGAATCCTTTGAGCCAGGTAGGAACTTGAAACTTGAATATCCTCTCACAGGTACTAATGTACCAATTTTTGTGACCTATTACAACAAATTTTTTATATTATGTTCTAAGATGTCAGTGTGATAGAATTCAACAACTTTTTAATGTTATGGAAATTTATGTTAAAATAGAAGTACATAATTTATATTTGTATTAGGGAATAATAGAACTAATTAACGCACTTTTAATACTTTGTTTTTATTGTGTCACACTATCCTTCATTAATTTACGTAGAAAAAAATATAAGTACTTTTTCAACTCATCCCATATGCTAACTAGTTCTCTATAAGTGATGTTTATTTTCGTCTAAATATTCATTAAATATATTATTACATAACTTTTCCAAAATAAAATCTTATTGCCAAAGAATCACAAAGAACTATCAACTTTTTTATGCATTGAATTGTGAGAAATAGTATATAAGGATACTAACCTGAATATTTACAAATTTTTCATCAGCTGTTATCAATACGTTACAACTCATTGTCTCATCTTTGGTTTCATTATACTGTTCTTTTGAACATCTTCGTGGAAGGAAAAACCATTTATGATGAATATTACTCCAGGCACCAGATTCATGAATCATGTAACCTACAAAAAGAAACAATGAAAAAATATTAACATTTATAGTTATACTACTTGTAATCTTTTAAATTATGTTCTTACCAGGGTATTCTATGTTTATAGCTTCTCTCAAACGCTTATAATTTGAGATCCAATTTCGTGAATGTATTTCTCCATGAGGTGAAATTACCTTAATCCATTGAGGATTGTTATGTTGATACTCACCGCTAGGTGTGGTCCATTCTTTACCCATACTTCCAACGTACAATTGTTCATCTTTTACTGTTGCCCATTCAGATTTAAAACCTACAAGACAAGTATATGTTAAAGCATTGAATCGCTTAATAACAATCAAGCGGTACATAAATTGAATAAATATGTCGAAACCTTTAGAGCTTTTTCCATTTCCATCCATCAATATAACCCATGGATAAACTTTATCTCCTTCAAAAAAATACACCATACCAGTTCTATCGTCAAATGTTAAAAGTCTACCATCGAATGTAACAAGTTCAGAAAGTTCCATTCCCCGTCCCTTCATCCCAAGTGAAGACGACAGAGTTACCGATCCTTCTTCCCATTTAACAGATATCAAATTTCTGCTCGGCATCCATGTGAGGTGGCCTTTTTTCAAATAGCTGTGCCAGGTATTCTGTTGATCTGCACTTTTGGATCCAGTATCTAGGTCACTGACGACAGCTATCGCATACGACACACCAGTAAACTGCTTCACCGGAGCAGTTAAAGGATATGTCTTATTGTAAAAGTAATATTGGCATGGGGGCAGAGTATTTTGCACATTAGGGGAGCAGACCACGCTGCTCATCAGTGGATAGCCATAATAGAAGAAAACGACTAGAAAGAGAAAAAGTATAAAAACTAGAAAGTGGCTCTGTATTCGAAGAGTACTGTTCCCAACTCTGTAGACATGTGGCGTACGTAATGCTTGTCTCCAATCTCGAGAAAGCATTTTGTCACTGACAGAATTTCTTAATTTGTGCTCGTAATGCCGATCAGACATCAACGTTGTCATCTCATCTTCCACAAAATTTTTCAGCAGCTGTTTTCGAGAACGACGATTTCGTCTGTGCATGCTATTAATGCTTTTGTCATCAACTTATTCATATACATTACTTTAAATGAAGCTAGTAAAAGAGTTCATCCACGTTGACGCCATTGGTGACACGCACTATTTACATTTAACGATAGACACCAGATGTTAACATGGTCACTTGGTTGTTGGTCGTTCTAAAAATCAAGAAACTAACCTCATTTTCATAACATCTCTGTCAGCGCTCAGCCCGCCGACATGACTGAAAACTGTAATGAAAAAGCAGATGCTCCCACCCACGCGGTACACTGCAGTGCGTACGTCGTACGTGCAACTGATGCATGTATCGTGAGTCGTGACGTTGGATCGTCGATAAAACAGATTATCGTGGTGATTATAGTAGGTAGTAAGTATACTTAGTATTACTGACTACTGTACACTGCTGACTGCACTGTAGTAGCAACGAAGATAGACCTAATTAGTAATTAAATTAGGTCTATCCTTCATTGGTAGTACTTAGTGGAATACCCTGTACGCATATACACGTATATTGTATATTTATTACAGATATGAGCCAAGTATATTTCTAATAATTTTAAAAAGCTTAATGGATTTGCGATTACAATAAAAAGAATAAAAATTTTTCAGATTCTAACATAAATTTGCAAATTCGTACACAATTTTTGTAAACCTTTTTCTTAAATAAAAATCACAGTTCTGATGTGGATAGCATTGTCCATCGAAGCGTCAACCAATAAAAAGATGTCGTAAAATTTAATTTTTCATCATTCCTTGACTTGTAGAGATTGACAATTCCTTATATTATAAATTTACAATTTTTAGAAAAATTGCATAATTGCATACCCAATTATAATTATGTAAAAAAGTACAGACAGATCGAACCCTTACTGTTGCAGATTCACTGCGCAATTCGACTGCAAAGCTTCTTTTTTTTTAATTTTATTGCCATTTTGTGTAAATCTTTTTTCAATTCTACATAACTGAAATTCTATGCTAGTGTTATCTCAATTATTACCATTCTGCATGCAAAGTACTCCACGCGATCGTTCCTCCGCAGCGCAAGTCACGTACAGTCAATAATAATTTTTTATGACCTCTAATTTGTTATTTATAGGCGTCTGCTCCTCCAAAACTTGTTAAAATTTAAAAAAGAATTATGAATTCGGAATCATCAAAACAAAATTCATGCGTATATCATTGTATATACAAAACGATTCTATCATTTTGTTCAGTTTGAAATATCAATCCGATAACAATTTTTCATTTTTGACATTGCTAATTATATAATATCAAGAATCCATTTATATATACCTATAATGAACAAAAATTCAGCAAAAATGACACATTTTTAATGGATGAGCCTCAGTTGTGACAAAACGTAAACAATTTTTTGTATACATTATATATATTTATCATCACAAATATACCATGAATAAGGGGAAACACTCTTTTACAATTTTTAAAACATCAATTTTTTTTTGTAAAAAAAATTAGTTTATCCCTTCAAGAATATCGTGCAAAAGTTTCCAAGTGAAATTCAAAGTCCTATGAGAGCTACAGCCTGAGCGTGACTCATTTTAGAGCGCACCGCCCGTGCAAATCAAACTTTAAACGCGTTTTTCTAAAATCTCCATTTTTTGAATTGGTGTAACTTCTCATTTAAAAACTTTCCACGAAGTTACTTTATAGTATTGTTTTCTATTTATACCTAAAGATTTAAACTTTTCGTAGATTTAAATAATTTTGTAATTTTTTATGCATTTGTAGGTAAGCATAGAGCGAAATTATACTACTAATCCAAAACTGTTTCTATTTTTTGTTTCAGATCACCCCAAAAAATTGGAGAAATTACGCCAATTGCAAAATCACTCGTCACGTTGCGAACTACGGCGCCACATAGCACTGCCATTTTGCTTGTTTTTTTTTTAAATAAAAAATCATTTAAGGTTTTTTAATAGTGTGTATAAATGTTATTAAAATGTAGGAAATAATAAATATTTTTGTCTCCTCAAAAAAAATTCTTAAAAAACCCATCATTTTTTCGTTTCTAAAGGAGTTTCCCCCCTAATACTATTCTTGGAAATATTAAAAAAAAAATGAAAAGGTAGTTTGAACCTCATATAGTTATATGTAAGATGAGAACAATCGATTCATGTTTGATATTACAACGTACATTATAAGAAAGAAACCTTCATATCGAATACAGTAATAAGTATAAGTATAATTTGAACGATCTTCATAGTTAATAAATTTCAAATCTATTTTAAGTCGGTCATTAGATTTTCCGAGCTCAGCATTCGGCTAACTAATTCTTACCAATTAGGCAGCCCTGCAAAAAAAGCTAAAACTTTTTACAACTCCAACAAAGCGCAGATGAATTCTCCCCGCCGGAACGCAAACATTATACAGGGCTGGAAATGAGCAGAGCTAATACCGATAGCTGGTGCCTGCCGGTGCACAGCCAAGCGCGTAGAACACAAAGAAAAACAGAAATCCCGAAGCAGTTGGCTGCAGTTCATTGGTGATATAGTCACCCCGACAAAGGAAGAAGTTTCTGAGCCGCTTTGCTCCAGTTTCGAAACGAAACGCGCTACACGTTCGGCTTCTGCGGCTGATGTTGCAGCGACTCGTGCACCGGACGCTATCGTCCGCCTCTGCACCCGTCGAACGATGCATTTTTTGCAGCTGGAAAAGAGAGTGAAAAGAGAAGAAGGGGCGTATATAGATGATCGGCCGATTGAAAATTGAAAAATAGAGCACAGGGCTCTGGGCCAAAAATAATAAGAGCGGAAAATGCAGGTTGATTACTGCTCTGCAATGTGCAATGGGGACCGAATGTTAGTCCAGAAACTAAAATTCAAATCAAATATATACTTAAATAGTTAAATTAGAATTAGAGTCATCATTGTAAATATATATATAGGATAATCACCACAATGTTTTCAATTCTATTTGTAATCTGTAACCTTTTAACTGCATTTATTGATAAATTCGTTTATTTATGTATAGTACACAATAGGTAGCCAGCATCTAATTAACCTACATTCGTGTAAAAAAAGTGTTATGTACCCCATTGTATGCATATATATAATGCATGTATTTTCCGAATAACTATGTACATTAATTGAAAATATTAAAATGCAATATACAATTTAAAACCTGATGAATTTCAATTTATAATCCATTTGTCATAAACAGAAACTTAAACAGTCAAATTTCTTCTGCATAAAAAAATGAATTAATCTTTGATGAGAAATGCACAAAACAAAAGGTTTACCTAGTATAAAGCTCAACTATTACGAGGTTATACAAAAGCTAAGGATTTACACGAGGCACCAGAAAAAAAAAAGAATAATGTAGCAAAGCGGGAGAGAAAGAGAAGGACGAAAAGGGGGATGTAGGAGAGTGGTATATAGGATTTAGGAGAAATAGTAATATGCACGCAGCATCGGGTGGGAGCGGAGAGTGTGAAAAATAGCAACTGAAAAAGGGAATATATAGGTAGGTACGAGCAGCATAAAAGAAAGGAGAGGATGCGGAGAGAAGTCGAGGGGTCGTGCGCATGCAGCAGCAGCAGTAGCAGCAGCAGAGAGAGAGAGAAGAGAGAGAGAGAGAGCATAGTATGATCGCCGCACTGACTCACTATTCTCTGGAGCACCGGGTGCACGAGAAAACGTCGAAGGGTGACTCCAACTGGGGTAGTATGCGCTCGCACACTGCACATATCTACGTGCAGAGAGCGTGGGAGAGAGACAGAGAAGGAGAGATTAAATGCCCGACCGTAGGCTGCGCATAGAGAGGGAGAGAGAGAGAGAGAGAGAGAAATAGTTCGTAGCTCAAGGAACACACGCGTATACTACAGTCGATAGCGCAGCAGCGTTTCGCATACTTATATTATTCGGCTTTTCTCAGGGGGGTCGGTCGGTCGCGCGCGCGCTTGAGCATCAGCCGCTCTGTCTCTATCGCGCGTCTCTTTGTTATAACGTTTACGATCGGGCGCATTCTCTCACTTTGGGCAAGTGGGCCGATGCCTGATCGCATATAAGCTTTGCCCGCGGATAATGCAAAATATTTTATTCCGATGATCCACATGTCAGGCTTTTTCTTTACTTCCCCCTCTGATTCTTATATGGAGTAAATATTCTACGTTTCTACCTTGAACTGCACCACGTTTATCTATTATTCACAACTGTGCGCATTCTATATCCTCTTATGCCGATATTAATAATTTATTCTAAACTATATTATTTTCCATGTAAGTGTCGATATGAGACAAGCGCACTGTAAGCTTTAAGCTAACAAATTTAACGCAAATGAAATAAAAAAAAAAAAAAAAAAAATAGGAAACGTAGACGTATTCTTCGTTTTCCAAATATTAACGTAAATTATAATCGGTACATATCATCTCGATGCACTTTAAATCAACACCTACCCGAGAAAACGTTTCAATCAGAAGGACGGCATGAATTTTTCGCTCCCGGTGCGCATTCAGCATCATCACGAGGCTCGCGCGGAGCCGCGATAACGATCTTATCCCCCATCCATATATAGACACGGCCGACACTATCGCTAAAAACCAATCTCACGCGAATCTCAGACACACATAGTTATTTTATCTCGCTCCCGGCGCTTACGACGCGTGCAGTATATACCAGACCCGTACAGTTAACAAGCATCCTCGAGGCGGCCGCGAGACGCACTAGGATTAAAGCCCCTTAGGCGTGCACTTTTGCACCCTCTTCGGCAAGCAACCTCGCGTATAATTAAAAGAGCTACTCTCTCGCCGAAAAACGTCGTGGCGCGTGAAAAATGTGCATCGCGCGTACACACGCAAAAGTATATGTACACGGGTTATCGCGTCCGGGGCTGGAAAATTCGAAGCTGGAAAAGCGTTCGACGGAAGAGGCCTCCGACTCTCTCTCTCTCTCTCTCTCTCTCTCTCTTTCTCTGTGTGTGTGTGCGTGTGTATTTAGGCGAAGGGGGGAAAAACCCTCGAGAGTATATATGCGTGTGTGCAATGCAGTGGCGATGAGCGACGCGTGCAAGCGATGCACATCTAGCCGTGAGCGATTGCACTGGCTTCCATTATACATATATGGGACCACTCGTACTCGAAGAGAAAAATCTGGAGAAATTATGGGTTTTTATAACGCTTTGGGTACTTATTTGTACGAGTGATATAGGATAGGATATTTTTACGTTTTTATGCCTTCTTGTATTCAATTGGGGATATTGACTAAATTCTTTGCGATAGATCATTATTGTTTGCATAAATGCGAGAAATTTCAGACAATTAATAAATGTCAAGCAGTTTCGAATGTCAATTAATATATGCTGTAGACATGTGTCAAAGGGCAGCATTAAAATGAGACTTTTATTTATAAGCCGTTGCATGTCACACGATAGAGAGTTCGGATTTATCCTTTTAAAATCCCCACTTGTATTGCAATTACTAATTATATTAATTAAACATTTACTGTCATTCAAACGTCCAGTACTAAGGCCAATTTAGTCACTTAAAAATATGTATAAAACCTGTATATAAATATCGTTAGTTTAATTAAATTTTACAACGTTTATTTTTGCAAACAATATGTTTTCTTGACCTTTCAGTCTTTATATACTAAGGTTTCAAGCATCCTAATTGATTAAATAATTCTTTGTTCCGCTCGTACTAAAGATATTTATTGTATCTACAGCCTCCAATATTTCTTATCTTCATGATTTTTCTGAAAAATGTACATTTGCGTTTGTAGACCAAGCTTTCTTATTTCTCAGAACAGTCTTTTGAATAGAAAAGATAAAAGCTTTTCTTTATTGTCCTCTTTCATTTGATGTTATGCAATTTTAGTCATGGAGAGGGAAGGCTTTTTGCGATGTCCACTTTTCGCGCTATTTCTGCGAACTTGTTACACTTCGCGATAGTTTTACAGATCGCGTGATAACAAAAAACTTATTTTGCACAGTAAGATACTTATATGTATTTGAAAATTATACATCAAATTAAAATATCCTTAAGCGTATATTATAGTTTACTTGTTACACAATAGAGTAAGTGCTTCGATGTTAAAATGGAAAACAATTCAAATGTTAAGTTGAAACACACACACGCACACACACATATATATTGGAATACCATAGAGAAAGTAAAGTTACAAGTTGAAATATTACAAAGAAATAATTAGCCAATAAAAATGGTATTCCTTATCGATAGCTTAAGAAAGTTGTTCCATTCTAATCTGTATACCGTATCTCTAAATTATAATGAATTCGATTAATAGTTTAAACATGTAAATAAACAAAACACTCGAGGTTCATTCCAATCGCTTTTAATCCCAAGGTTTAACTCGCTAAAAGCTCAAGAGCACATTCAGCCAAAAATGATCCAACTCTTCGCTGCAGGCAACGAACCCCCGTAAACCTCCCCTAAAATAAAAAAAGACCAAAAAACAGAAGCGAAGAGTAGATAAACAACGTCTCTGCTTCATAGTCTCTCTCCCGGTCTCTGGTGTGCGCTGCGGAACCGAGGGTTTTCACGTAACACGAGGGGGAGGGCCTCTTTCTCTCTCCTCGTTCGTTCGGGCAAAACGGGGGTGGCTGGCGGGTGAGCTGCGAACCGAGAGGGAGAGAGAGAGAGAGAGAGAGAGAGAGAGAGAGGGTGGCAATAGCGGCAGTGCAAAGAGCCCTAGTCAGTCGCGTGACGCCCGCTTCGCCGCATACGTCGCCGGCCATATCGCGAATCCGCATTCCGTCCGTATATCCACGTGGTCGGCGTCGCGAGTCGCCGCAACGTTCATATATACACACCTTGACTGTGTTTGTGCGTGTGCGAGCGTGTATGTGTGTGCGCGCGCGCGTTTAAGTGTGCAGGTGCAGACCGTACAGTGATCGATTCGCTCCTCTCGCTCATACACTTTGCTTGACTGCAGCAGCAGCAGCAGCAGCAGCAGCAGCAGCAGCAGAACCGTTATCTCTGTGCGTCTGTGTCTCTCGATGCCGGGAAAGCGCGAATCCGGCACTCGAGGCTGTTAAACGCGCGCTCCGGCTGTTTCTGTTATGCGCGCGCGCGCTCGTGCGTGTGTGTGCGTGGATGTATGTGCGCGACTGTGTCTTGTTGATGTGTACAGTGAAGGAACACGATGCTGCTGAATTTCCTACTTGCAGCTTTCATGTGTGTGTGTGTGTGTGTGTGTATCCTTGCTCAAATGCCATGCTTAATTTTCACCTGATTCGGGGATGATTAATATAAAATGGAATACGTCCGAATAAAGTAATTCGTCCTTTGCGCTGTTTTCGCCAGAAATTTATATAATATGAATTGTAAGTGCATGTGTGCAGTCGCGCCAAGTCTTATCCGTAAATAGAGCGCTGCTTTATTTCGTGAAACGTGCAACGTGTGTCAACAAAGTGTATATTCAAATAGATTTCGTCCATGTGGGGTGATACAAAGTATAACAGAGGAAGCAAAGGAATGATTGAGTCGGTTTGCAATGTTATTAAAGTTCATCCCCTATATCGTTGATGCATCTAATGCAAAACTCGCCGCTATATTAACATTTTTTGAAGAAATAATGCAGAAACTTCAAAATAACAAAGAGTTTTAAGCAATTGTTTCTAGACGTAGCAGACAAGTGTATATTCGAAGCACTCATAACCCCTCCACAAGTAATATTAATACGTCCATTGAAACTCACCGGTAGTTATAATAAAGAGCTTTATTGAAACTTTACATGCAAGAGCGAGTAAACGCACAAGATTTAGCGTAAAGGAAAATCAATAGCAAGAGACCTTAAATAAGTCCTGATAATAGATAAAACGGTATAACATAGGTATATAGCTACGAGTACCTGTGCGCGGCGCCTGCGAGCGAAGAAGGAGAAAATTAATTCAATTCGTGAGTGCAATAAGTGCAGTGTTTCGTGCTGTTTACTTATTCGTTAGCTACAAAATAGTATTCGACATGTCCATTCAAAAGAAAAGTATCCTCAACCAGTGCTGCCGTCGATCGTGCGTATAATATATATACGATACTCACAAACGTGCGGAAAGTGCAATAATCAAGATAAGCGGGCGTGCAGGGGCTAAGAGAAAGTCGGATCGGTCGTGAAAAATGCAGGGAGTAGAAATCAGCGTGTGCGCCGGCAGTTCTCGCGACGAGGGCCAATAGTGAATGAGAAGATGGCGATGCCATGAGGGGCTGCTCCGACTCGTAGCGAGCCGTACGGATACATTGACAACCCCTGGGCCCCCGCAATACTGTACGCCCGTAACGAGGAGAGTTCGCCGCGTTTTCTCTCCCCTCCGCCAATATACATATATACAAATATACATATACGGAAGCTCCAGAGACGGGCGGCGGCGCATGCACGTGCGCACACAATCCAAGGCTCTATATACGGACTGTCGCCGGTACGTCTATGTATTTAGATATATAATGTACATGTGTGTGTGTGTGTGTGTGTGTGAGAGAGAGTCTGTATATAGATGTGCGGATGTATAATAAGGCATCGGTGTGCGCGTTTTGCGCGAGGGTCGCTGTGCTGCTGGCGTGCATATTATAAGCTCGCTGGAATCGCTGCTATTACGTCGTGGCGGGATATTTAAGCAATTTTTCTATGGCAAATAGAGAACAAGTGAATTTTGTACTAGTATTTTAAACGCAGTCTGACGGTTTGAGCGAGTTTCTATGTATGTTCTCTAATACTCACGGGTTGGTACTACACAAGATATTTCTATGTAATATTTTTTTAATATAATGCAGAATATTTTTAGGCATAAGTGAAATTACTTTAGAAAATTAAATAAAAGGAAAACCATGTTGATAATATTAAAAAAATGTTATATAAATTTATGACATTTCAAATGATTGTTATCCGAATTTGAACAATTATAATTAGTAAAACATGCATTAATTATATGACTAGGTAAAATAACACATAAGAAAAATTATGTCATGATTTTATAAGAGCAAATCCAAAAACATTGTATATAGATACAATAATATATTTAAATAGAGAAATTCTCTAACTCACTGTAAATGGAAAGAGTTTTAGTTCGTTAATATTAATTTCGCTGTTCATTTTCTGAACTGCACTCTGTGTTTGAAAGTCTTTTGAACTCTGCGTTTAACGAATCTAACGAAGCCAATTTTTCAAAATTTTTTTTTCGTGTTTTGAAAACTGGTATAAAAATCCAGCTATATTTAATTAAGAAATGTGTAGCTCTTTGGATTATATACAATTTATTTACAAAAGTAAAATATCAATATAAATTCTGAATTAAATATCAATGGTTCTCGTATAAACACTTTGTAGTATGTCGTTACTACTTGTTAAGTAGTATAGCCTAACCCCCATTGCACGAATCGAACGGCTACACATAAATATAATAATTATAGGTATTTGGATTTTTATAGCCGTTGATTGTACCTATTTAAATTAGATAGTGGTTATATTGATTATTTCGTGTGTTATTTTGCTATTATTTACTTTATGTTAATCTATAACTCGTTGAAATTATTTCTTATTTACACTAATTTATAATATTTGAAATTTAAATTTTTTTAATTACCGTTATTTATATATAGTTACAGTCATTTATCATACATTATGATTGTTATAACTTTTTTTATGTCTTCACGCAATTAAGATTAATTTATCGAATTAAAACTTATACGAGATACACACTGATAAGATAATTATGTAATTAGCTTATTCCAGCACTCTGTTTATATTTAGTAGAATTCCAATCACTATATGTATAGCTAATACTTCTCTATCGATTCCTGCTAGAAACGTTTTATCGAAAATCCGATAATTGCTTTTTATTTAACATGAGATGCATTTGTGCTAATCAATATCGCGTTACCATTCTCAGCAATCATTATAATAAATTTCAATCTCGTTAAAATAGGTTATTCATATATTTTATACCTTGTACACTTCGCGTTGAATTTTTTGTACCTGCAGATAAATATTTTAATAGTCCTTAAATCTATTAAAGTGAGCCAAGCGTTACTTGAAATTATTCTAATTATATACGTTAGTTTCTTAATCAACATACAGGGAAGTTTATTGAACTAACTGAACTCGGAGTTACTTCATATTCAATATTGTACTCAATTAATAAACAGCTGTAATTAAACTGATACGCTTAATTTAGTGTGAAAACCGCAGTTTATTGGAACAATCAAGTACATATACCTCATCGCATTAAACGAGCAATTAATATAATTAATAAAAGCCTACTATAAACAAAATGCAAGCAAAAAGTTGGCTCGCAGTCTCTGTAACTTTGGCAACAAATACAAAACGGAGTTACGGCATTTTCAATTACGAACTTACCGCGAATACCCGGCCCCTCCGCAACAAAGCCCAGCACTTGTACACCGCATTAATCGTCAAAGTTTCGCGTGTGCGCTCACGCCCAAAGTGAACCCCGAACGGTTTTCAAATACTCGTAATATAGGAGCGAGTGCAAAGAGAAACGATCGAAAGCTTCGTATATATGCTGCGGTGCAGAAATCGCGACGCCCAGATTAAAGAGTATCGGCGGTCGGCAGGCACGTGTGGGTGCGAGAGCGAGAGAGAGAGAGATAAAAGGAGCGTGTGCAGAAGCAGCGAGTGTATGTACCGGGGTGCTGCATCAGGGGTCGAGTCGATATATACCACAGCTGTTGAGTCGAGCAGACGCGTCGCGTGACTGCGGCAAAATATCCAACCGCCGCCGCGGCGCGTGTATCGAACGTGTAGCTCGCGCGCGCGGAATATATCAGGAATCGAGGTCGTATCCCGTCACGTCGACCACCATTACTTTTTTAGACTCTTTCTCTCTCTCTCTCTCTCTCTCTCTCTCTCTCTCTTTCTCTTATACCTCCCTTAAACCCAAAGGCTTATTTTTGGCGACTAATACTTGCCCAGTTTATACAATGCACAAGGTTTTCAGCGGCCGCGCGAGCGTGAGCTTGCGAAAGTTCGCATGGAGAATATACTCGCGAGCGTTATCGGGACGCGTGCAGCCGGCCACGTAGGTTCTTTGCCGCTGACTTCATCTTGATTGCTTCGCGCGTTTATTTCGAGTTATCCGATGGATCGTTACGTGGGCCGCGGAGTTACGTTGAACTTTTGCGCTCGCACTCTTAGTGCATGCAACTCTTTTCTACCTTATAACCTGCATCGTCCTGCGTTAGCTTCGTTTAAAACAGTGGCCCCGCGTGAGTTGCCGTATTCCCGTGTGCTATTTTTACCGCAGTTGCCTTTCCAGGGTAGCGCTTCTCATAATTCAGATATTGATCGACTATCGCTTATGCAATCGATTCGTGCATCGACGACTAATGAAAGCCTCATTGAATTGAAATGAAACCACGTGAATTTTAGTGTTCCACGAATCTATTTTAAAGGATCCTCTATATCTATATTAAACATTCATTTTTATGATTAAAAACATTTCGTTTCGAATTTCTCTAAATCTAAAAGAGTAGTTTTCGACAAGAAGTAAAAAGTAATCCAGTCTTTGGTCTACTGAAACTCCTAGTTACTCCAAATTGATTATCATTTTTAACTAAAAACTGAAACTTGTAATGATTTCGTTTCAATTTACAATTTTATTTCTGCACTTTTCGCAAATCCCGTGCTCGTAAACTCGTCGGTGTGTAACGCGATCAAAATCTCGATCTCCCGAGCGGTCCAATTCACGTTTTCGGCAAACGGAAACCCCATACCTATACAGTTGTATACCTAAATACACGTGGAAATCGAACTTTCCCTCTCTCCGCGGCAATGGCCGGGATTTTGCAAATTCATGCGCGTATCGAGCCGAGGTTCTCCGTCCGCCGACGAGTATCGTACATACGTTTGTTTCCGCGTGCAGCACCGCGGGGGACAGAAAGAGAGAGAGAGAGTGTGTGTGTGTGCGCGCGCGATTATATATATTCAACGAAGTGCCACGTGCCCCCATCGGCGTACACCGCACGTGACTTTGGTTGGGTAAAAGAAGCTCCGCAGGCGGGATACGCTTCTCAGCTGTCGCTCGGTTTAGATTAAAATTCGAATGCCACACGGGGGTTAGTTCGCGAGTGTATGTACGGCCAGAGATCGATATCGTGGTCAATCACGACCTTTGCCGTTTGTCCGATAGTCGCGAGCTGCACATATGTGACTATGGGCGAGAAAATTTTAATGAGCCTCTTTTGAATGTTATAACTATCCGCGGCTGTCTCATTATGTAAAGGCATGATCGACTTAGAGTTGTGTGCCTGCACACACGTGCCCGTGCTGGCTTGTTGAGCTATAACTTTATGGCAGGGATGTTTCTCTGCGCACATAAACAGTTGCTATTTCCCGAAGAAAAGTTTTTAGCTTTGCCGCTATATCTGATAACTATAACTTTGACCGTATTGTATAAAGGAGTTTGCTTGAAATTGTAATAACGTTGACCGCCTAATTAGATATACCATAGATTTCCATGCTATAATTTATAATTTTGGAGATAAATTAAAACTTATTTTTCCCAATAAAAGTATGAAAAGAATTCCAAGAATTTCACGATGTTTTTAAAATATTGAACATTAATTATTTGAATGTTTCGGTAACCGAGGTGTGTCGATTCATCTATAATCAATTTCATACATTTTTGACTAGCTTTCCATATTTTCAAAATTATTCCTCAGCGTACAAATTGATAAAACTTAAATAAAATTGACCTACAATTGTTGAATCACAAATAAGCTATGAATCTTTTAGTTAACGCCGATCCAGATCCATAGATAACGTACATATTAAAAATTTCAAACAATTTAATTTCTTATGATAACAAAAAGCTGTTTTCCGGTATACTTTTATACTCGGGCTATGTTAATTTACTTGTCTTAAAGGGAATGTATAATACAGTTTTAATATAGTTTTGGAATAATTAATTTTACTCCAAGTTAATAAGTTTAATTCATTTTGAAAAGTGCACAATAAATATTTCGACAGCAGCTTAATTTTCACAATATTGACAGTAGAATGTTAACGGTTCGTGCTGCAACGACAATGATAAGAATTTCTCAATATGCATAAGGTATTTCATGTACAAGTCGATAATTGCACGTGTCACACAAGAGAGTTTCAATACTCGTGCGCAAACAGCTAGATCTAAAGCGAGTCGTCGCTCTATACATATATTTCCGTAGACCGGAGAAAAAGAAAGTGGCAACTCTCTTGAAAAGCTCCAAGAAAAAGGGATTGCATAATCGCAACGGGTCATCGACCCTGAAAACATCTCGTACGTCGTGGCAGACACAGAGACACTCTCTCTCACACACACACACACACACACACTGCACACACAACAGTTATACCTTACACGCTTATCCATATATGTATATATAGGTAGTCGAGCTACGAGCGGTCGGGTCTATGTTTTCGGTCTCCGCTCGCTTAGCCAAGAAGCGACGCTGTACACTCTGAATATCACTATATACACGGCTCGACTCTCTTTCGCGAGTCACGAAGGGCTCGGTGTACAAGGGCCGTATACACTCGTGCTACAGCGTATAGACTTTCGCTCGCGCAGGGGGTGCACCTATACACGCACGCACACGATACGTAACGCACGCGCATTGAAAGCCCATCCGCCGTCGTCTCTATTTCGCTCGCGCTCGCTGTGCCTGTGTGTATAGCTATATGTATACCTATATATAGGAAGAAAGAGAGGAGAATATGCGCGGGGGTTCTCTCGAGTCGCCTTTTCCTTACAGCAGAGCGTCATCGCCATGGAAACGCGCGCTAGGCTTCGCCGTCTCATGTATACGCCTGCACTATATACATACGTACATACATGTATTTTCTGCTTAGAACGAAGCCCAACTCTCTCTCTCTCTCTCTCTCTCTCTCTCTCTCTCTCTCTCTCTCTCTCTATCTATCTCTCTTCGTTTTCTCTTCGTTTTCTCTTTCACTTCCTTTCACAAGCACGTATTCTAAGCTTAGAGACATCGCACGCCGTGGTGTATGAATGTGCGTCGACTGCCGACGTGGCTGGACAAGTGCAGAGACACGCGGCCTATAGTGTGGGTGCAGTGTACACGTCAACACGCGTGTCACAAAAGCCCGAGCTAGATATATCGAGGCTCTACGAGAGGCTAGACGTAGAGACTGACAAGGTTGTGCAACAAGGCAGCCCGCGACATCGGCTTTTCAAGGGCGCACTTCCTACTTGTATTATTCTTCTTTTCTTTGGCCTTTGCTCTATGCCACTATGGTCTTCTTCAATTACTTTTGCGCGAATCTTTGTCTTGTTTGTGCTCTGCGGATGAAATCATTTTTGAAATATTGCAGATACGAATTTTTCCAAATATAATTTACTCTTTATTTTTAAACGTGACTGTAAATTAAAATAGTTAAAAATTATACTAAATTATTATGATTATAAATACTTAGTTAAAGATTTCTTATTGAAAAAATCTACAATTCGCTTGTTAAAAAGCAAATTTTTTATTTTGCAATGTAATATATTTTTTTAAGTTACAATGAACATTTAATAATAATTTTTGCTGATGTACAATGAAAAAACAGAAAAAAAGTTAATAACGGTTTAGAATTCATATTAACCCTGGTTCCAAGGAACAAATTTACCGCGTAAGCTAGTCACTATATTATTAATAGAATCAGATCGGACCATTATAATCTATCTGCTAGTATCTACCGGATAAATGTAGTTACAGCCCCTACATGTAAATGCGAAACCTTCAGCAAAGATATTAACCACGTATTCTGGCAATATCCGCGTTACGATCAAGAAACAGACGATTTTATTCTATCCTTAAGAAAATCCTCTCATTATTTACTTAGATAGTACCTGTAGATGTAACTTCGATGATTACCGAACCAGACATCCAAGCCTGTCAATGTGTGATCACGTTTTTTAATAAATGTAACATCCGATACTAATGTATAATATGTAATTTTTGTAATCTTCTGCATTATAATAAACATCCTTTGGTTTCAAAATGCTTAAATAAAAAAAAAATAATAATCACTATTTTCAATGCAACAACATTGTAATAAATTTAACTTTCATAAATCTAATAAGAATAAAATAATTATTGAAATATAACGCACCATTTTCTCAGGACGTACTCGTCTTTCGCCTCGTTCGTTTCTCAAAACGAATCACGAACGCCGTCTCGCGGTTGTTGCGTATATCGACACACACAGCTTGCAGTCCCACAACACAAAGTAGAAACGTGGGAATACTGGCGATGGATACCGGTAATACTTCTAATTTCGATTCGACACTCGCGGAAAAAGTATACCCACCTATACTCTATCCTATCTGATCAACGCCAGACGATGAATACGAGAAAATGAAACGCTAAAATGCAAGGAATGTATAAAAGTATATTGAACTTTTGAAGCGTGTGTGGAATCAACGGATCTCTGCAATGTACTACCAATGGAGTGATGAATATAATATTTCGTATCTCAAGTTTCTGTTCTTGTTTATAAAACTCTTGTATATTTGTACATTAATTAAATTTTATTATTAATTTTTCCGTGTACATATTGACTTTATATTCAAAAAATCTGTTACTCAACAACTCTTACATAAAGAGTCAAATGTATAATTTTCAATCGAATTTGTCATTAATTTTTGGCAAAGTTTGTTTTTTGGCAAGTTGTCATTTATCAATTTGCTTTTAATGAACCAGCTATTGAACGATATACATTGGCGCGCAAAGCAGTTAATTCGATTAAAAAATTATCTAAGCCTAGCTATTAAAAATATTAGCATAATTTATCTTTAGATCGCCCGTTCGTACATGCGATCTATGTGCGTGTTTATTATGCTATTAAAAATATACAATAAGAGTCAAAATAAGATCGTGAAATACTTATTTGCCTTGTAAATATTCACATGTAAAGTCTGTATTAATCACGTTTTAATAAAAAAATTTGTTTGTCTTATTATTTTTTTTATTTTATTTTTATTTTGTTAAATTTACGGGAATAAACCCTTACACGAAAGAAACATATTTATAAAAACAAAGCCAATCATGCTAAACGCTTTAGAAGTAATTTGTTCAATGTGCTTATTAAAAGATCAATTTCAAATACAACACCTAAGTCCTTTACATAATTAACTATTTCAATACTTTGACCCTCGATCATGTAATCATTACATATAAAATTCTTTCTTTTCCTATTAAATGACATAATTTTACATTTTGCAATGTTTAGACCAAAACCATTTTGCTCCGACCATTCCAGAATTACATTTAAATCTAATTGTAATTTCTTAACATCATTCATAGATTCTATTTTATAAAAAAGCTTCGCATCATTGGCAAACAGTAATATTTTACTAAAGGTTAAATTGCACTTTATTATTTTAACAAAACTAATTCTACCACAAAAATACGAGCCAAGTCATTCCGGAAGTGAACCTCTAAGTTCTAAATTATATAATTTACTTAATAGTCTACGGTGGCTAACTGTATCAAATGCTTTTTTGAAATTTTGAACTTTTCGAACAGTTATTTTGCTCAAAAGACGATGCTTGCATTGTCTCGAGCATAAAAAATGTATGAGAATCATTTTAAAGTTTCTAAAGAATACAGCAATTGCTCAAAACATAATGGGTCTAATTAAAACTTATCTAGCTATAGCATAATTACGTTAACATTTATAAATCCAAATATTACAGTAAAATCTTCAATTCAAGATTGAAATGTGTACCTATAATTGTGAATAGTTCAATTCAAAACATTCAAAAAATAATTTCAGAATCTATACCGAATCAACGGAAAGTCAATGTCGGAGCGATTCCTACCTTACCGATGGTTGCATTTAACTAAATATATGAAAAAATAATTCATGGAGGCTTTTGTACTCGAAAATTGTGTGCATAATTTACAGCGCGATATTTATCTCCGAAATTTTTGTCGATAAAAATCTCTGTGAATTGTGGATGGAATTTCATGACACTTGAACCAGATAATGCTCACATCATTATTGAGTTGTAATCATTAAGTTTTTCAAAAAATTGATTTCTATCTTTATAAATTTCGTTAAATGCAATACTCGGTAAGATGAGAATCCTTTCAACCTTAGCATATGTCCGTTTATTTCTGATAACATAGTAATTTTTAACCGCAAAAAATAAATTATACATAATTTAAATAATTTATAGAGTGACTATGTCAGTCGCTTACCGTCCTCCAATCAACGGTCTGTCTTTTATATATAGGTTTTAAATAATTTACTCATTGAACATCGAGTTTAAGTAGAGCACTAAGGACTCTTTCTATAAACTGTCGATAAAGCAGAAATCATGTCAATGCTTAAAATGTCATTAAAATAATAAACATTACAAATTTTAATTATTTACCATTGTAAAATTAAACTAATAAATTGTCAAATAGTTTAATTTTCATCATCCAATTTAATTAATTTGCTTGCATCATTTTGTATTTGACTCATTTTTACTCCAACTGATACGATTCTAATTACAAGTATAGTCCTAGATTAGATTTTAGTTGAGCAATGATAGTATGCAAAATAACATGTATACAAAAACAACTCCAACTCTGATTTGCTTTCAGGATCGGCAAGTAATTATGAGGGGTTGTACCCGGTGACGAAATGCCTTGAGCGATAATGCTGTTGGCAAGCGTCGCATCGATACCGACGATTACCGGCGCCATCGAGGAGGAATGCGCTATCAGCGAGGCCAACAGCGGTCCGTGCGATGGCTACGTTACCGATCACACTGATCTCGGTTCGGATATCGACGAGTCAGAGTATCGCCGAGAACTCCTTAACGATGTAAGATTAATCGTTATTCACTTAATTAGGAAGATATAAGAATGCATAAACATAATATTAGTTTAATGGTTCACCAACGTGGTATTGGTTTATAAACGTAGAAATTATAAGTTAAATATTACTGAATAATCGAATATCTGAGAGAAAATATTCTTATTAATCTTGCATATTGTCTGTTTGAGAAATCTATAATTTATTTATAAGCGATCGTTTACATATTTTTGTCGAAAAAAATTAAAGTGTTTACTTAATCGACATTACAGTATTTTTATTCTAGTAAAATAACTAATTGGAATTATGAAAAATGAAGACATCATTGCACTTCTTTGGCTCATAAACTGCCATTTCGCAAAGTTCCAAGCCAATATTTAAATACTCCTGAAATGGCTTTGTGGAAATGCCATTTCCATTAGTCTTTAAATATCCGACTGAAACTTTACGAAATGGTAGATTATGAGCCAAGAAAATGTAATGATGCCTTCATTTTCCATAATTCCAATTAGTTTTTTTACTAGAATAAAAATACTGTAACGTCGGTATGGTAGGACTATCACATTCCTTTAAAGTTACAGAAAAAGATTTAGGTACTTAAATTATGAAAATTTAACTTTGCAAAAGGCCTGAAGTTAACACTTTCATATGCATACGGTTTTTCTAGAAACTAATTTGAATAATGTTAATTTTATGCTTAGACTCAGTTTATCACTACAATTCATTTTTAAGTTACATTAGAAATAATAATAATGTACTAACGTGAAAAATTGATAATTGGAGGAATTTATTTTTTCTTACAAAAATATTTCTTTCTGTTTCAGAAATGGAGATTGCTATTCGATAAAGTAAGATACTTTTGTTTCTATCCTGCATTAAAAATAAAACGAATATTTAAATATATGCTGAATATTTCATCAGTGTCATCTACAATCGAGGAGGCTTACTAATAATATCTGATTTATTTCAGTACGACCCCGAGGGTTTTGGTGAGATTCCAGTCGAGGATTTCCTAATAGCACTAAGGAGCCCCGAGTGGTTAGCGGATATCCCTGTGAATAAAAGGGACATTCTTCTCCTGAGAGCTAGAGAATCCCGAGTCGAAGCCATTACGTTTCAGGACTTCGTTAATGTGGTGAGTGACATCTTCATTTCTTCTTAGCTAAACACTAACATTATATAAAATTATGTTCTTGGTAAATTGATTGATGGAATCAGCACATTAAAATCAGGTTAATAATTATGTTGCCAAAAAATGAATGAAATCTTCTGAGGCAGGGAAAATTATAAAAAAAAATTTACGCTAAAATCTGGTATTCGAAATGCTCTAAAGATTAGCAATAGTACTTTTGTGGTAATAATAGAAAAATATTTTTAAATTGAATCTTCATTTAATACTACCGCAGAATCTATTTTCAAAAACTGATTTTTTTTAATCAATTATAAAATTACAATGAATATCTATGTAGTTATTTGTATCTATCAAGTTTCATTGTTATTTTGTATCAGTAGTATAAGTCAGTGTTGATCAACCGGCAAACGCCTACGTAAATGCAACCATTCACGCACCTCTGTGTTAAGAAACCTCTCGACGCCTGAATGCATAAAACAGGTGTGAATATAGGTATGTTGTGTATCAGTGAAACCTTAGAACTGTGAATGAATGCGGTGGTCTACTTTACTTATGTATATGTCAATTAAAGTAGTTTCATAATCCTGTTTTTTTACTGGAATACCTAGTTATATGGATTTTCCGAAAATAAAACTGAAATTAATTTATATATTAAAATATTATATTATAAATTATATTTTTATATTTAACATAATATGAGTTTAATTTAATCGTTTTAAAAGTACTTAGAATGTAGTCAAATATTTAACGAATTGTGATGAAGTGACTAGCCGTAAGACTTATAACATATAACAAGTGATCTATTGCATGCGAAATTAACGGAAATGTCATTTTCTACACTCGGCTGTATTCTAAGTATGAAAGTATTATTATTTGCTATACGGATTGCTGAAGTGGTATTATGAAGTAATAAACTAATTTCTGTGTGTTTAATTACTTGCATATTTATCCAATCACTGAACTTATTATCTGTTACAATAACAACTAAGACGTGTAAAATAAAAAATAAGGATGAAATTCTGAATTCGGAAGAAAACGATATATCATTATTTAGTTGGCATGCGTAAAGTTTGTAGAGAATCGAAGCCGATTGGTAAAATAATTTGAATATTGCATTACTATAATAGTAACATAACACGAATTTTCGCGACTTCAGATCTCTATTTTTGAGAAATTGAAAAAATTCAAAAAGTTCACAAAGTAAATAGGCAAAGTATTTGAATATGCAGTTAACTATAGAAGGTCGCCTTTTTACCCAATTCTAACCTGGGAAATTCTATTATTTTGATTATTGCATATTAATAAATTAAAGAATACATGTATAAGAGGGATTTAATTTCAATTAGATTATACATTTCAATAACTCAAGTGAAAAAATGATCGGTATTTTTGCATTTGTCTTCGACAAAAATCAAGAAAAATACAACCAGATTAAATTGAATTCGTAGGATGTTACTATGATTTAAAAATATACCACGGTACCATGTACATGTCACATTGGAGTATATGTCGAATACTTGTTTAAAAATCAATATTTATCTAAGTTACAAAGATGTATGACGTAGTACGGCTAAAAACCTAACTAACATCAAAACATGAAAAATATTTTTTTAGTCAAAAATTATTTTGTTTATTCATTTCACTCCTGACATGTAATATTTATTAAATATGATCTAATATCCTAAGCGTTGGTATTTCATTGATTAAAATTCGAAAAAGAGAATTTTTAACGCTTTTATTTACGCTAAAGTGACTATATTTGTAAAAATCCCGAATGAATTTATACATTATTGTTTCAAATCCTATAATTTATTTTGTGTACAAGTTGTTACATAATTACTATAAATGCAAAAAATCCACCACAAAATTCTTAACTTTAGATCTTTTTGATACTGACAAGGCATTTTGATTCATAAACTTAAGTGTAGAAGATTATTTTGCTTAAAATTTAAGCTCCATCCTTTTGAAAGACTCTGGCGGACTGAAGGTTATTCAACTAAGAAAATTAAAATAAATACGGTGACAGACTTGTTGCTGGTGTGTGCAGGAGAAATAATCTTAGCATATAGAATTTTGAATGCTTTAATTTACACCGAAGCTGCTATTCGTAAAAATGTTCAATCTTGAATTTCGAATTAATTTATAGATTTTTGTTCCCAGTTTTAATTTACTTAGTGCACTAGTTGTTGCATAATTAGTACAAATACAAGGTTTGATATCTTTAAATAGGGCTTTAAAAAAGTAAAGTGTACACAGTCTACCGATGGACTAGCGTCACTTACACAGTATGTATTAACTTATTTCATTTTATGATGAGGGAGCGGAGCTGGGGACTGATGAATACTTTTATATGTAAAAGAATATAGAAAGCATATTATTATATCAGGGGTTTGGTTTTCCATTCAATTAGTAATCCCAACAACTAATTAACTTCTCGTCATAAATTATTTGTATGCTTTTATTTTTTTCCGAAATACGAAAAAGATTCATAATTATTATATAATAATAGCATACTTGTCTACATTTTACCTTTTTAATGTTTTTTTTTTAAAGAGATTATAATACATTGTATTTATAGTAGATATGCAACAGGTAGTGCACTAAATAATTAAAACTTGGAAAAAAAATATCTATAAATTGATTCGGAATTAAGATTGTATCGAGTGGACATTATTACTACATTCTTCAGGTACTTTGATGTCGGAAAATCTTTTTAAACTGTATATCCAGCAGTACGCGTTAAAATCTCGATCGTCGGTTACCAAGAAATACCATAAAAAGGTTCAAATTTAGAAAAATCGAAGGGCTTACGAACCTTTAGATTTGCCTCATTTGAGATATTATTCCATTGCTAGAGTGCATTGTCCGTTTATTTGCTGCACCGGAAAAATGTCCTACAGCAAGGGATCTATCTAACAATGCAACCGCGGTTCGTGTCTGAAAACTTCCAGATAAATATCTACAGTAAAATAAATTGCCGGTCTCCAATGTAAACTCAAAGCAGATATAGAGAGAGGTAAGGAGAAAGACAAGCAGCGGTCTTTGTTCGCTCTTGTGTCCATTGACAAGTTTGAGAACTTCTATTTTCCCCCTTCTACATCTTTCTATTTTTTTTTTGTCTTTTTCTCGTTTTCTCGTCGACGGGAGTAGTTGATTTGACATTGAGTGGCGGAAAATTGTGCTAGCTGTTTGTTCCACTGTCATGGAAATTTATGTAGCGCCTTGTGGTTTGTTAGGCTAAAATAGCCGAAAAAAGTCTCGTGGACAGAACGAAACGCGATTTTCTTAATAATGCGATTAATCTGAGCAGAATGATGAGATTCTTTTATTTCTTTACCGACAGGGCAAATTTTAGTTTTCTATTGCATTGCATTTTCATGAATTTTTGTTATGTACACGATATTCTATTTTCATGTTCAATTTCGTTTATTTTAATTAATAAAACAACTATGATAAAATCATAACTTTTGACTTCGCTTTCGACAATTTATTTAAAGAAATAGTATTGCAATTAGAATTGTAACTACTTAGAATTGATGACTAATATTAAATTATAATTATGATGTATATGAAATTCACCACAGGTAACAATATGTAATCTGTAAAACTAAATATTTCTCAAGAACATAGCGTTGAATTAAAAAAGTAAAGTAAAAAGTTTGAAAAAAAAATACTTATTGTAGTCTTGCATAAATGAGAAGTCACTTTGGCACTCTTTATTTTTCAGTCTTTCAACGGTGCACGATAAATATTCTGTATAAGGTTCTGCTGTTCATAAAGTAAAAACTTAAAGTAAACATTGGCTGATAAACAAGGCATTGTGGTATAGCAGTCGTTAATTTTCGCATATACATATATATCCAGAGCCATTATTTACTCTCAATTTTCGCGGCGCAAATTTATACATCAACAAGTCGGAGAGAAAAGGGGTGTATATGTATACACGCGCGGGCGAGACGATTCCAAGAAAGGAAAGACGGTCGCGCGTTACATTCCCACACCTACCGCAGAGAGCCCAGCCAAGGAGCTTCGTTTTCGGCAGCTATCTTCTGCCCCCGGCCGAGAACGATCCTTGATTTACGAGCACAAACAAGGTGGTCCACTTGATGGTTTCTCTCTCTCTCTCTCCTCCTGCTCTCGCACTTTTTACTCTTGCCGAGGTCTGATTGAGAGGACGACCGCGGCGAACTTTGCCTCTGCCACGCGGAGGAGACCGGTGACGAAGACCGCGTCGATTTCTCACTAGGCTCAGCGGAGCATATATATGCGTGTGCCGCTGCAGCCGCGGCAAGATTGAAGGTTAAGTGGTTTGTTAAATATATAGGTGGGATGGGATAAAAAGTGTCCAGGGATATTGCGTGGCTTTTCAGACACGGATGACTAACGGCTTTATATACATTATTGTTTGTGGACCGAGGATAAAAAAAGGTGTGAAAATATTGAAGAATTTTCTTGCCATCTATTTGACATTATGTTGTATATAGATTAAGGGGATGCATCAGATCTGGTTTATCGATTGACAAGGTCTTATTTTCTGAAGCAATTTGCAGACCGTCCATTTACCCAGTTTCATTACTATATATGTATTATGGTATAGCACCAAAAAATACGAGTAAAAGTAGACGAAGGGAAAAGCATTCGAACTAAAACGAGTATATCCACGTGTAATATTTCTCATGGGGAGTACCACACGATTTAACAGATCGCAAATATACTATAATAATGTGAATGGTGAAATAAGTAAGCGCAATGCAAAAATTTGTTACAATAACACGCATGCAAGGGATCGTTTTTATTATAGAATTGCAATAGTATATTAAAAAGTTGGCATACCATTTATATACAATTTTTTTGGTATTTGTTTACAAAGAAATACATGCGCCTTACACGAAATTCCTAAAAGATCAAGAGTCTCGAGCATTTCCCAGAAAAACTCTTTCGTCGCTCCAACCCGGACTGCAGCGGCAAAGATCATTATTTAACGATCAGCTGAAAATAATTTACAATGAAAACGCGGGTGAAAGATGAGAAACCCGCTTACGTCGCATTCAAGACAGATTATCGGTTAAATTTCCGGATACAGCATAACTGGCACTGCTTCTTTATCCGCGCGCCCTGGCAGATTAGAGAGCGGAAGATCCCTTCAAGTTCCTTTAGCGCTGCCGACAAAAAGGATCCAGAGAGAGAGAGAGAGAGAGAAAAGGAGTATGCACGAGCCTCTCGTATAGCGCCGTCTAAACTTTGTCCACAGCTCCGCGGATGAGTATTTACTGTGGCTGCTTATATATACCCATAACCCGTGGGAGAAAAGCAGAGAGTTTGCGTCCAACTTAAAGAGCGCGTGATCCATTTATCTGGTTTACCTGGGCCAAACCGCAGAATCCGCTCCGAGATTAACGCACTGCATTTTCACGAGGACTCGAAATCCTTTAACTATACACCTGAGCGCGCAAATACATAGGAGCTCCACTTCGAAAAGGACCAGTTCGTCCTGAATGCGCTCTTTGCGCTCTTTTGCGCTTCGTCTTTTTAAGGCTTTACTCAAAGAGACGGGTTAAAGAATATAAGTATCCGAATGCATTCGGATTTGAAATTGGTGGCTGCTTCGTGTGTATATATATATAAAGAATGTTGTTTGCGCACGAATCAACTATAATAGTCAACTATATACATTCCGAATCAATATTCATCGATCATCAGATATTTTAATACGACAGCTCGGATCATAAGAAAGTCCTCGCCATTATTACCGCATCGATGCTAAATCTCATCTCAGGTTTTTACGAGCTGTCGGAGCGGCTCTCAATGTATAAACGATTTCTCCGAAAACGCAAGAGAGAGAGAGAGAGAGAGAGAGAGAGGTTGGACAGCGGCGCCTGTACAAGCCCGGGCTCAACACATATATGTACATACTAGAGGAGAATCGAACGCCGCCGCGTCTTCTAACCTTTTTATAATGTGTATCCGAAGCCCCCGATATAGGCGCCAAATGGAAAATCGACAATGTTATTATACGACTAGTAAGGGACTAAGAAATGACGCGTCACTAATTCGCCGTTAATTTGGCGCCTAGTGGGAGGTCCATTCATTCGCAGCAGGCCGCACGCATATATATGTGTGCGTGTGTGCCGATCAGCCCCGCATATAGGCGCTTCGATCCGACACCTCGCAAAAAGAATAAGACAAAAAAGAGTGTATATATACATATATGTGAGATTGAAGGATCGAGAACTCGACTGATGGAAGAGAAGAGGAATCACAGCGTGCGACACGCGCGCGTTGTGTTCGACTTGTCGTCGCTGCCGCCGATACGTGACGACCGGGTGCCGATATATCAAGGCGCGCGTGTGCGTGTCCTACCTACTCTATATGGTCGATATGGGATAATTTTTATATCACGCAGCGGCATCTTTCTCGGCCGTATATATATTGACCAATCGATCCTTCCTCAATCTCTCTATTTTATTTTTAGCCGACATTATTGTGTATACCTATATATATATATATATATATATTGTGCCGTGCGATACCGACGAAAAAGTCGGCTCTATATAACCACGCGCCAAGGCTTCAGCCGGTTTTTCGTGACGGAATTCGGCGCTTCTTTCGTTTCGAGCAAAGACGATGTATTTAATGCCTCACTCCCGGTTAGCTTTGTGATTTCGACTGAGTTATATGTGCTTTAGGAAGATTACAGGTTTGTTTTTGCTGCGGATCCTATGCGCGGAGAACACAGATGTATCAGAGTTGCTTAAATACCGCTGTTCGCTTTTATAATATATATATATGTTTATATATATATGTTTATATGTATATATATATTCATTGTCACTGTCAGCAATAATCTTTTTTCTCGTAAATAATTTTGCACACGATCGATATACGACACGTTAAAAAGTTTATCTGGTTTGATCTTTCAACAACGTGAATACATAATGTTTTTCTGAATATATATTAGATTTTCATTGAATTTTGGACAAATACATGCTATTGAATATATTTTTTAGATATTACCTATTAATTATATAATGTTCGCAATTGATAAGTATAGTCTGTATTAACATCTCGCATTCATAATCGTGAGAAAAGTATGTACATTCTTTTCAACTGCAAAGAGAAATCGAGAAATATTTTAACGATCGGTTATAATTATACTCACCGTGGCGGCGAACGCAACATATAGGTAGGGTCGCGCAAAAAGGTTATGGTCGTGCGCAAAGTGTGCGAGTATATAACACCTGCAGAGCGGATCAATCGAGCCGAAATATCATTTGGAAAGCCGTGCGCGCATGGCTCAAGGGCGTCGAAGGGAAAAAGTGGCCGCAAGCCGAGTGAGGGGGGCTCGCGCCAGCGGTGATTAGCAATTAAGTTTAGACGTGGGTCCGGTCGCACAGCCCATACCGGGTGTTTGCACAGCGAAACTGACCCAGCGATTACCCAGGCCGATTAGCGACTTAACCGGCACCGCCACCCTGGATACGCCTACTCCTACGTCATAATGGATTTCCCTTCTTTTATGTATATACATCCCTTGTTTTTCTATTGTCGCGCGCTTCTTTTGTGAAACGCCGCCGCAACGCGCGCGGCTGGACGAAAAAGTGAAACGGTTTGCGAGAAAGGGGAAAATACATTTTAAAAGCCTCTGTACTCGATGTACAATCTCTTATATACACTTTTATAAAATATGTATAGGAGAAATAAAAAAATAGAAGAAATATTTTATTATCTCAGTGTACTCTTTTAATGCCTTTGAATGTTATCAATTGCTATCGTGTGAAATTATATAATATTTGGGGCATTTCAGAAACTAGTACATCATTTGTCATTTTGACGAAGATGAACCTGATCTGGTCGACAATAACGAGCCATATCGATTAATTATAATATAAATATTTTCAAATGTACACTTGGAATAGAAATACTTGAATCGCCAAAAGTCCAGTAAATTTTATACAATATATTTAAATACATATGTATGTGTTCTTGAAATTCAAATTCTTGCGTGGTAAAGTGTCTTTGTGCAAAGAAAAAGTAAACAAATGTATGTGTATACTCGGATGCCGCTCACATTCTAATTAATTAGTCGTAATAAACGCCTCAGCGAATCTACCAAAAAAGAAAAGACTAGTCCGCGAAGAAGCAAAATAGAGAGAAAGAGAGGAGATCGCTCTCTCGTATCTCGCCTCGAGTCGTTAAAAAAGCTGCGCTCTTCCGTTTTCATTTCGCCGGCACACTCATGGTGGTCCACTTTGGAATAGCGAGCTTATATAGGCGCTGCTGGCGGTGGTTCCTCTCATTGTCCTCGACCGAGAGCTGCCATTCGGTACAGACAATTTCGCTGCTTCTCCTCTCTCTCTCCCTCTCTCGTTTATCCTCTTTAATTATACCTGCGCGGATTATATATTTGGCAAACTAGCTGACAAGGCCCCCGCCGATCGGCAATTCCATAACTCGCTGTGCTCCATTTCTCACCGGAAGCTCCGAGTGGTTCATTTTCGTGCCTGAGTGAAAAAAAGTGCCGCCGCCGCTGCGGTCCTTTGTTTCTCGCTGCCGCCTCTCGTTTACTCTGTGTGTCTGTTTACGTGTGTATCTTGCTGGAAGTTATATATATGTATATATACATCGAGTGATGTACACAACTCGTTCGCCGATGCTTTTAATTATCTCATCAGAGCTCTGCTCGTCGCTCGGGTGATTGATGCGTTATAACTGCTGCCTATAGAATGATGCGATCTTGCGACAGGTTGATAAAGCCTCATGAGCTGTTTGATATTAATCGTGGAGAAAGTTCCTGTTGCCAGTAGTTATTTCTTTTTTTTTTTAAGCTACGATGGTCCAAAAAAATGGACTGAGCTTACGCTCTTACAAAATTCTTGAGATTCTAGTTACTTATAATATAATGCGATCGAATTTTTAGTTCTATGTTACTTAAATTTCGATGAACCTTTTTAAGAAAGTATATTAATTTATGTACACGTATTTTCTTGAAAGCACCTATCAATGCCTGAAATAAGTTAACAAAAGTGCGAAATTGTTAATTTGAAATATTCTATTATTAGAAAACATAGTTATTATAATTACGATCGCACGCTGAAAAATACTTCACACCGAGCAAGTCAATTTCTTTTATAAATAATTCAAACTATATGAAATTCATCGTCAAATGTACGTTTCTTTTAACAAAAGTGAAGAACAGCACAGCTTAAAAACGATCAATTATTCAAAGTGACAATCTGTTAGACATAATTTCACGTGCGACCCTCTCATCCATTAGCATATATGAACAATTGAGATCCTCCCGTCTTGAAACGCGTGGCGAACAATCAGGTATGAATCAACGTCGACGATGGCGGCAGCAGCGGCGAGTGGAGCCCGACGAGATTCCCTTGCAGCAAAGCAGAGGACGAAGGCGAACGAAAAAGCCGCACTCTATTTCGCACCGGGCCGAGGACACAGGCAGAACTGCATTCGAGGCGTTTCGACCTTCGACCTCCAGTCGAGTGTGTGTTTTCGCGGCCGCGCCTGCACATATTATCGCCCGCGCACGCTCCTCATTCATAATGGCGCATACATGCTTTCCGGACCTTGTCCTTTTATAATAATGCAAATTGTAAATTTCCTTCCGAAGCCTGATATCGCGCCTTACATCTTCTCTCACTTTGCTTTTATCATTTGTTTTAAACCTACTCATGTGAGTAAAGCAGTGTAGCTACATGATTTCGATTGAAATTGTGAAATTCTTTTGCTTTTTTTTTTATTTTTTTATTAAACTTTGTCTATTAACTGTTAACTATAAGGCTTTTTTGACAAAAAATACTAATCAATTTTTTTATTATTTTCAATGATTTAGAAATTTTCTTAGTATTCTTTTGGATAGAGAAAATGAATTATAAAGAAAATATTCTTAGTTTATACCAAAATATATGCCAAGTTGTGTAGGGAAATTTTATAACATTTTAAATACTATCGTATGTACAAGTACTTGCAATAAATATTTGTCGATGATATTTATACAATCATATTGTTTCAAAGTTAAAAGAAAAATAAAATTACTGTTGTAAGAAACTGTTAAGAAGTTCCTTTATTGCATTAAAAAAATTTAATGGTGATATAAAAACCGAATCAATTAATATAATTTATTACAAAGCAGTCTAAATGAAGCACTTTGAAGAACGAAAGCCACAAATTCTCATAAAAATTCCCCGTTGACAGATCGCTACACATTATCATTAAAGACCTCTCGCGCGCCTTTTCCCTCGTATCTTTCTTTATCAGGACTGGAATCTGATTTCGAATTCACGCATCGGCCTTTAAATTTCCTCTCCTCTCGGCCGCGAAAGTCTACGAGGAACAAGTGTAAGGGCGTCAGGGTGGCGGCGTTGGCGGCTGCATTGGCGCCGGGCAATAAGGCGCTCACGAGATGACCACGACACACGAGACACGATGAGATCCTGAACACGACTCGTGCACACATACACACACACACACACGCTTTCAATAAATGATTCTTCCCTTAGATTTCCATATACGGCGGGAACCCCATCCCGGTTCTCAGGGCCCTTATTAATTTTACATACCATTTATTAACGGGATTTTATGGCTTTCCATATTCAAAAATATAATTTCTTAAATAAAGACAAAGCCCCACATGCACTATTATATTATTGCAGTAAATGTTTGAAAAGTTTTATACTTAATAATTCAAATAAAAGTATAATGAAAGAAAAGCAATAACCCCCACCAAGAAGTAAGAGAAGATTAAAAACCGTATTGATTGTCATCACTTGAATCTTTTTAGAATTTAATAATACTGAATACTTATAAAGAAATTTATCTTTGTAAGGGGATCTATTGTCAAATATCTGCAAACCTAGATGATGAGAAAAAACAGGCTTTGTTATTTTCATTACTGTTGAAGACTTTGGATTATCCATTGCCATTATAGCTGTCACAACATGTGTCAGGCACATACAGTTTTTCTTCTTTATTAGAATTTGTATACATAATGATAGATGATCTATTCCGATTGTTTTATGCCTTATATTTTGATAGTATTTGTCATCAGTCTGTATGAAAACTAAATTAGATTCGTCGAGTTCTTTTGAATGTATGGTATTGTACTTCATCGTGGGGTGTTCTAATATTAATAACATTCGAAATGAAATTGGCAGAAAACATCAGAACCACAAACACAATGCTAATGAAAAACATCCTGTTCGCAGATTTTCGAGGAATCGAAGTTACAACTACTCCAAAATATAATTGAACAATGTCTAAAATAGCTATTTCATTACTTATGATTTTAGTTAGCTTCAGAACATAAGCAATTAGAATAGTAACAAAAATCAAAATTAGCATAGTTGTAAGCATTTTACATTTCGAAAAATATTTTTGTTAGTTAGAAAGTAAACGTACAGAGTTTCTATTAATGCGAAATAGAATTTTGTTCGCCTGAAAATTATTAAATCACTTCATATTTACAATTAACAACCACGAAAGCAGTTTACCCGCGTAGAAATTTTAAGTGTGGCATAAGGTATCAACAGATTTGTGGGTATTTAAAGAGTTATTTGTAATAGTACTTTTCGATGCACTAAAGATCAAATTACCCACCAATTTTGAACAATATTTTATGCCACGAAAATCATGTCATACTTGCGATTTTTAGGTTAGAGTGGTATAAAATTATTTTTCCCGGCGACAATTTTCTAAATTTTTATAAAATAATAGCAAAACGCATTGCGTTAATATATCAAATATCATACAATACCTTTGGCAATACCGTGATATTTTTAAAGTGCAATATTCCTCGATCACCTCCATCTCTACATATTTTATTATTTGCCTATACTAATGTTCATACTTGTTAAATCGATTCGTCGAAAAGAAACAAACGAAATAAGTAGTGTGTGGTGTTTACTGTGCCGTTGTCATCCTCGATGGCTGAATTGAATTTAGTCTGCAATGACGATGCAAGCACGGATCGCGTCACGAATGCACAGAGGGGGTTCTCTCTTGCTCCTTTCCCGACCGCCCCTTTTCTTTTTATCGTTCTCGATCGTGTTACTCTCTCTCTCTCTCTCTCTCTCTCCCTCTCTCTCTCTCTTTCTGTCTCACGGTCTTTTTCTTTGCATTATAGAAATTGATTTTCAACACGAGCATATTTATAATGCAAGTTGCCCCGTTGTCCGGTTCACACGTTTAGATTTGGGAATATGGGTTCCTGTAGCAAAATAAGCTCCTTCTTATTTTTAAGATCATAAGAGCCCTAGCTGTTTGGAATTTGTAAAATTTTATTTGATGTAATGCTTGAAATTTATGAATTAAAATAAATAAGTAATTTTGAACTTTCACAATTTAAAGCATTACTGCAATTGTAATGTAATTATGCATTTTCAAATATTTATCTAAAACTGCATAGAGTGAAAATCATGTAAAAATAGATTTGCTAAAGTTATCAGCATCGCGCAAAACGTTGCATTCCAAATCAATGAATTAGACGTTGTGTTATTCCTACAAAAACTCGCTTCATCATGTTTTTCGATATGAGTTCCCACGCTCGAGAGATTCCAAAGCTTCCGAAGAATCCCCTATCAACGCGACAGTGATTTCAATTTCGACCATCGCTTGTTAACATTCGAGTCGCGATTATTTATAGATAACCGGGCCCATCTCGCTATCACCTTGTACAAGAATATCTTTTCGAGGAACCTGCGTAAGCCGAGATAAAGTGAAGGACACTAAAAAATAATAAAGAAATAAAAGAGAGAAAATCAACGTTCTTGTCGCTTTCGGTCGACTTGATTAATCATTCGTGTCTTCTTTAACGAAGAAATTAGGAGGAAAAAGGAGTTGGGAGTTTTATAATAGCTTTCAATTTTTCATGGTTTTTATACTATTATATGAAGTCATTGATTCCCGCATAAATAATTAAGTGATATTTATTTTTGTCGATCTAATTACTTTGTTTTTTGTGTAAGAATAGTTTTTATACTTTTAATTCTTCTCTAATTCATTACATCTTGTTGGATACTTTCAATGCAATCATTCATTATAGTTGGTCAAATGTTATCTAAGACATTTATAAGAATTACCATTGTCGTCGTACACACATCAAGCGATAGGCCACGACGAGGTCCAGAGCGAGGGCGGGAAAGGGGAGGGGGAAGAGAAAGAGAGAAGGAGAGTGAACCGAAAAGCCGGACATGGTCCGTCTATTAGGCTGGGCGAGTGTGGTCGCGCGACCACTCGCCTAAAAGCATTCTTGAATATCTCGGGCTCTCTTATCCATTCGGATCGATTCTTGTTGAACTACGGATGCCTTCGGACCTTAACGTTCCTCCCGCAAAAGTCACAATTCTCAGCTGCCTGCGATATATACAAGAGAGCGGCGCTCTGCCCCCCGGGTTTGCTCGGCCGCCTAAAAAGATACGATGCGACCGCTTCTTTCTCTCTCCTCCTCTCTCTCTCTCTCTCTCTCTCTCTTCGGTTTAAATGAAGCTCGGGACGATGAAAAAGGAAATAAGGCGCCGATGGCTCCGAATTAAAGGATATGAATTGGTTGGAATTTATTTAAACAATTCTAAAAGGGGACCCGTGCAGCAGCCATGTAGATAAGACTTTTAATTAAAGGACGCTTTTGGGGTCGAATTGCAGTTGGGAAAAAAGTAAATTGCAGGTGATTTGATACTTCGAGGTTGTAAAAAAGAGACAATCTCGCTAAGTACCTAGATGATTTTAAAAAGAATTTGACGAAGAACGCGTTTAAGAAAATTGTAATTATAGCTGTAAACTTAATGGATGCTAATATAGAAGCGATTACCTTGTTTATATATATTTATTCAGCCACTTTGATTGGAAATATCTTTTGACTTGAATACTATTGGGATTTTCCCAATGGAAATGTTATTCGGAAATCATATTAAATAAATGGGGAACGAAATGTAAGTATTCATGATACAAATATTGTTTCATGCATTTAAAATTTAACCTAGATACACAATGAATTTAGCAGGACTTCGGTTATATTTACATACATTTTCATGATTAATATCACCAGTATAGGCCACAAACTTCCATCCTAGCTAAAGAAGCGGTATTTTAAAAAGCGCATTTAAAGTAATGACCAGCAATAAATCATTTTTTGATTATCAAGTCGTAGCGTGACGCGAGGCAAGAAGCAAAACTGTGCCTTCGTCTGTTCGACAAGCTTTTAATCTACGAAGAGCTCGAAGGGCAGCAAGTGATGCATTAGAAAGTGCAAAATATATGGTGACCCGAATGAGTCGGAATATTCTGAGACCATAAAACGCTGACGAACAAAAAAAGAAGCAGAAGAAGAGGAAGAAGCGCAAAGGGAACAATTCCGAAGGTCGAGAGAATTCTCGTTCACCACTGACCACGTCTTATCTTATCGCGTGCTTGGCTCACGCGAGGTTATAACATTGACCGATCCCGCCGAAAAGTCGAAAGTTTTCGAGATAATACCTGAGGGCCCGTACAAGGTGCATTTGACGTTTTGGGCCTTATATTAGTGTCGGTTTTTCTCTTTGCTTACCGAGGACGAGTGACGCATAAGGGGCAGGATGAAAACTCGCCGTGAGGATCAAACGCAACTTTGAAATGGATACTTTTTTTTCTATTGTCTGTTATCGTATTTTTATTATCTGTACTATCATGGGACAAGGTTTTGTAAAAATCTTTACCTGAACTAGCGTGTTAAATCTTTTTTTTCCCGTAGTTTGTGAGAAGATATGTTACTCGTCGCTCCAAGCTTTTATTAAGACGCTTTTTAAAGTATGTACAATAAGTGAGTACATAGAGAGAAATTCCGAAGTAAAAATTACAATAGTACTTTGTAATCCAATCACAGACTGTTAAAAGTGGAAAAATTACAATTGTTTCTAGTAAAAATTATTATTAATAATAGTAAAACTTTATATGCACCAGGTAAATTTAACCAGGTAAAATTAAAATTATTATAATTTTTCCACTTTTGACAGTCTGTGATGGTATTACAAAATACTATAGTAATTTTTACTTGGGAATTTCTTTCCGTGTATACACAAAAATTTTTTTACGAAAACATACTTTATCGTTAATTTTTGGTTTTTAAAATAATTATAATTTTTTAATACTTCATCTACAAACACTATTTTCTTGATAGATTTCATTTGCTTATAATGTTTATTACCTACATATTTTCCATTAATTTCTATTCCAAATTATATTATTATATTGTACAATCTTTTTGACTCATTATTTTGTAATATGTTGAGAACTAGTTTTTTTTTTATAAAATGGATTCGCAAAAATTGACTTGCAAAGTCAGACGTACTTAAAATGGCACATAGGCAATCTGTATATTTTCTACCCTTGCCTGCCTTTCTCACATACTAATCGAAATTCCGAATCACAATTTTTCAACCCCGTTTTCTTTACGATATCTTAAGTCCTCGTGTCGTTCTGTCCTGTTTCATTTCATCGCCTTCGGTGTGGCTTCTTTCGTTTTTCTTTTTCCTTTTTCGCCAGGATTAACCGTATAGTAAACGGGGCGAACCGGTCGATTCGTTAGCTCTCGAGCCTTTTAAACGGCATCTAATTAGGGACAATAGAAACAAAACATGACCAATCTCGAACCACTTGAGATAAGGAAAAGAAGAAGGACAAGTGGAACGCATACCTTGGACCATTTAGGCATGGCGACGACTATACAGTCGTGTGCGGAGGAGAGACAGAAAGAGAGAGAGAGAAAAAAAGAGTGTGAGAAGGAGACAAGAGAGAATGGAATTTATTAAGGAATTTTTTAAATAGCAGGGGAGGATCAGTGTCGAGTTTTATGAGAGTAATTCATTAATCAATATCTGCGCTAGATAAGGAAATCGTGTTTAGTTACGCACTTTAAAACTCTTTTTAGTCCACATCAAGGGCTGCTTTTCTCTTTTTGGTCCCTTACCAGTTTGAAGGTGAAATAAAATTCAATCCTGAAGATAAATCGACTTTAATTTCATAATTAAATTTGTAGATCGATTGTGTACATTGGATGACTCTGTTAAAAAAAAGCATTTTCCTATTTTGTGACCAGTCAATTATCGTCGAAAAATTGATTGTACGTAAAATGTTTAAATCAATTTTATCTTTAGTCTCTTTTTAACGTTTTAATTTGATGTAATAATTTTAATTTTATCATTTTTTATATCACCACTTTTATTCATTATATAAAACTTGATAATTTTTGTTAGCAGACTTCCCAAACCATAGGATCATTTTGTATATAAATCAGAACATTTATATTTTTAAGGTAAAACAGACTTTGACATTTCTTGTTCCAATTGGTTTGTAATGCAGAATCAACTTGGAATAACATTAAGCTGAAAAATCTAACGAATTAAAAACAATACGAGAATATAAAAATATAAGATGGGCGATTCAGTCCTTCGCTCGCATTTTCGGTCAAATCGCATCGTAAATTAATCGACTGGACATTGTAGCATTGCATGGCGTTCGTGTGAAATAGAGACGTATGCCGAGAGAGATAAAGAGAGAGAGAGAGAGAGAGAGAGAGAGAGAGAGAGAGAGAGGAGAGAGAGACCACGAAGAGATTAACGAGCCTGGGATTCTGACGCTGTTGAAAAGGGCTAAAACAATTTTTTCTATTTTTTTTTCTCTTTTTTACAAATACTTCTTATTCTCTTTCTCTTGTTCTTTTTTTTCTTACTCTCGCTCTCATCTCTTCTCATCTTGTCTCTAACATAGGGTAAACTTTACAATGATCACAATGCCCTTACTTTAAACGCATTATCTGTCCGTAATAATATATGATATTATTTCATTTCATTCCTATAAATTGATAAGAATAAACTATCGTTAATATAAATAAAATTTGAAACACTGTTTTACTTAAATGTTTACTAGCGATCGATAATATGTAATACTTTTAAAGAACAGTTATAAATAACTTTAAAGATATGTAGTAGCTGTATATTCAATGTTCACATAAACATTTTAAAATCATTTTTAGCTGTTTTATAGAAATAAATTTACTTAAAAAATTTAATTCACATTATTGATTTTTCGGAATACTGTTGATCAGTATAATTAATCTGTCTGCTCTGCTTATTTTTAAAATTACTAGGTACTTTTTTGTAAACATAAAATAAATATAATTTTTAAATTTTTATACCAATTTAAGTTGGTTTCTAAAACTTTATTTAATGTATCACTATATAAATACTCTAGAAATGTATAAAATAATTTAATTTCTTCTAATCAAACATGCAATTTAGCATATTTAGTTAGGTGATCAAATTCTTCAAATTTTAGTATCTCTCTCTCTCTCTCTCTCTCTCTCTCTCACTTTCTCTTTCGTTACCTGCGTGCGTGCATCGTTCTCGCTATTGAGCTCGTGCCAAAGCACTCACGTGTATACGCATGAGTAACGAAGAAAGTCAGAGGAGGTGTAGGAGAGACAGAGAGGAAGAGAGAGAAAGATAGCCAGCTAGGAAAGAGAAGAGGCGTCAGGCCACGATCAGCTCGTTATCTCGGTCTCGCGATCGTCTCGGCGACACGCACCTCTCATCCCGCTATATCTACGACAGGTCACTCTTAATTACCCATCTCTGCCGCCTTCTACCTTCGCCTTTTCCATGGAAGGACAACGACTGCACGGCGACGCGCACGGTTGCGTCTTCTTCTTCTTCTTCTTTTCTTCTTTTCTTCTTCTCCTTCTTCTTCTTCTCCTTTTTCTTCTGTTGATGATGCTTATTCGGGATCTGGCCAGTATGTATGTCGCACAGAGCTCACGCACGCGCGATGCTCAGTGGTTTTGCTCGTTTTCCAGAAATCAAGCTACACGATAGGATCGAGAAACATCATTCCGATTCAGCGATTCCCGCGACGAATATAGCGCCTCCTCGTTTTCTGACCCTCTGGGAATGCTGCACACTCCCTTTCTCTGCCACGAGAACTTTTCGGCACATTATATATCAAAGGCCTCAGCTTTGGTTTCTCTTTTTTACCTGGCGCCCGACAATTAAGGATTTAATTGATATATTTATATTAGCCGTTGAACATTATGCAGCCGTGCAGATGTTGAAAATAGTTTATATTTCATTTTGGGATGGTCATCGACGCAATTTTTTTTTGCTAATGCATTTATTTAAAATTTAAAAAGAAACGATAGAGAAATGTAAAATAGTAAAATATTGAATACAGAAAAGATTTCATTACGGAAATTGACAAAAACTCTTATAGCACTTTAAATTATTCAAAATCAGATCAATTCTTTGATACAAAATATTTGTTAAATTAAACTAAAAGAATCCTAGTATTATTTGACTGTAAATAATTGCTAATGTTTAAATTGTTACCCAATTATTAGTACTTTTTCATAATATATGAAACTTTTTACTACATTTTTTCTAACAATTCACTATAGTATTGAACATGTTCAAGTAAAATACCTATATTTTATAAAACTCCCGCACAAAAACGTTTAGTATCTCCAATATATTTCAGAATGCATACGCAACATATATCCACGGAAGTATTGTCAAAATATTAAAGATTTTTTAAAGTCCACAAAATTTATGTTAAGATTTATTCCTATCATACAATGATAACATTATTTAATGAAAATTATTTAATACATTTTAATTGTTGAAAATCACCAATATATTGGCAATTTTCACTAGCTCCACTGTATTGATAACATATCACTGCTGATGCCTAAGCGGAAAATCGTTTATAGCTCGGTACTTTTGCACCGGCTAGTAGCAGATATCATGATCAGAAAAGTTTATAAAAAATCAATCGAATTCGAAAAACTAAGCAGTTTTACTATCCACTAAAGATAATGGAATTTTTTAAAATAATTATATTTTATTTTAAATAATTCACGTAAGAGTCGCAGACAATAAATTAAAATCCATTTAAAGTTTTGCTGAAAATGGGCAGTGATCGAATTTGATCTCCGCTGAGAGAATAAAATCGAACCGCGCGCGAAAATAGGATAAGCGCCACGATCCCTACTTACCCTTGGCTTCCTGAATTACCCGCACTGTACACCGCAGTCCGCAAGGTCTCGCTGGCAATGTAATACATCGGCCTTATCAGTGGGAACCGTTCGATAAAAAGCTCCCCTTACGGCTTACGGCGCGCTTCGGTGTTTAGCCGCAAGCCGCGAGTTGCGCAGCTGTGAGGTGCTGCCACCACCTATACTCTGCATGTAAAGTCGCTCGCTACTCGCTAGCCGCTCGCTGTCAGGCGAAAGCCCTCCGTCAGGTGGTGCCGACTGGTGGCGCCCAACCGAAGCTCGAATATCAATCGAATCGCGCGAGAGGCGCGAGAGCCGAGAGAGCTACAGGTGAGCGGGCTCGTGTGGTGCCGGCTTAAACAACGAACTTCCTTTTTTTTTCGCTTCTCGTCTGCGGTTTGTCTTTTATTTTCCATCGGGAAATGGAAGAGTTATCGCGGACCCAGTTGTTTTTCCGCGCACCATGCACCGACGCTGCAAAGATGTATCAATTGTTTTTTGTGGTTAGGTGTGTTAGGTGATTTTGCAAGGGTTTATCTGGAATACGGTTGTTGCTGAATTCATCGATCGTCATTGCGAGAGTGTCGCCGCATAAGAGCGAATTCGCGAAAGCAGAGGTGAGGATTTGCTTTTTTTTTCTTGGTTGGTTGCAGTACGGCTACGATTGCTGATTGTGACCTTGTATCTGTTGCCGGTCAGCGGGAGAAACTGTATGTGCAAATTTGAAGAAATGAATTGTATTGTTGGTTGATATGCTTTCATTGAGTCTTGCTTACTAATGCATATTTACGCATTAGTACACTTGAATTGAATGCGAATGGTTTTGAATTACAGTAGTTAAATCAGGTCAAGGGATCGTATAATGAAAGTAAATAGTTTGGAAAATTAACTTCAAATTGTGAACTAGAAAGATAAATAAATCTCATTTAGATAAATTTGCACTTAAAGATATCAAAATAATTTTTTCCTTTTAATATATTTACGTATTCAATTCGTGTTTTTCAAAACGACTCATAAAAATATTGTATAACAGTTTTGTTAATATTGAGTGTATTATAAAACTTTAGTAAAGGTAGTTAAAATACTGTAGAAATAATTACACTATAATTTCATATTTATGTTATATATTATTATTGTTATAAGCATCAACTTTATTTCCTAAACATTATGCAAATGAAACGAGATATTCATTAACTATCATTTGCTATCTTAATACTCGAGCGCCAATACAATGCAGAAAAGGCTATATAAATAACGTCAGAAATACGTTCCCCATATGTGCAGCAGGTGTGTCCGCACCTGGAAGAGGAATCGCTAATTTCGCTGAAATGCGCGCGGAGGCCTCCTCCAAGTGTTTGCAATGGTTTCTAGCAGAAAAACACCATACGCCAATGAAATTGGATATACTTTTTTTAATATTGCAATTATAATACTATTTTAATGAATAAAGTGAGAAAGGTGTTGTTATTCAAGGCATTAGTGAGTCATGGAAGTTAATAATTACGCAGGCAGTTTTATAATTTTTGGATGCTGAAAACAAAGAATTGTCATTTAACTATCGCAGCTTATTTTTTTGAAAGTGAACCGAACAAAATTTCTCAAAATATCACGCTTTTAGAAATTTTTTACTGATGCTGCAGGATTTTTCAAATAAATAGCACTATTATCTTTGCCTGACTGTTTAGACTATACATTATTATTGCTAAATATTGGCCTTAAAATTTTGTTTAGCATTTTTTTAAATCATAATTAGAATATTTTTTTTTGTTTAGAGTAAAGACAAACGTGTCGAAGTATCTGAATAATATTCAGAAAATTATCGGAAACTAAATACACATTGTTTGTCGTGCGTTATAAGAATGACTACAGAATTTCAAATACACTACAGCAATTAAAATATTTTTATACATGTAACAGTACATTTAATAATAGAATATAAATTTGTAGTATAATAGCGAACAAAGTCGATTTCCACTTTGAAACATCTGCTTTGTAAGAGCCGCTTGATAACAAATTGGTTTTTAAAAAATATAAATGGACGGTTCTATGAAAATATTGTAAAAATATTTTTTAAACTAATCAAATACTGGAAAATGATTGTTAAATACAATTTCATTGTATATGTAAATTAGATATACCATATGCATTCGTATGCAATTTCTATTATACTCAACTTTTAATGTCTTAAAATCTATACACTTACTATTATCGTCCAAGTTATCGGGTACCTTCAGCTATTCGGAAACATTAACATCAAAACCATTTAAACTGAAAAGAATCATAGGTAAAAATCTAGCGCAAAACAGCAGTTTTCGGCACCATACGCGAAGCACAGACTACTGTTTACATTACGGCTACAGTAGGATCAGAGCTGCACGTGTGCATTTACACAACCGCGGCAATTCGCAAAGTTTTTGCAGCGAGTGCAGAGTATCTAATATATGTACCAACACACACACACACACACGCATATATATATATATATATAGACATATACTGCACTAGGCTTTGGATTGAAACGCGTGTGATTTGAGGTCGGGCAGCGCCAAAAGTCCGTGTATACGTACGCCGATGCCTCAAACGCGCGGCGTGTTGTTATATTGCAAGTGCTTTGTGTCCTCGTCGTTCGGGAGTCGCTTACAAACGCGCGTGAAACCGACGGCTTGCAAATAGCCGCCGGTCCTGCGGCATCGAATGCTCTCGGGGCTTTTGCCTGAGCGAGAGAGAGAGAGTGAGAGAGAGAGAGAGAGAGATCGAGAGAGAGAACGAGACTTTGTTCGCGGTGCTTTTAGGGCGGTGTTATGTGTGGGTGCCTCGGACAGCACAGTGGTAAACTCGGCCCACTGTGAAACACTACATCCAGAAGCGGGGAGGGAGTGAGCGAACTTCTTTGAAATACCAGGTCAATGCGCTTTCGGTCAATCTGCAGCTCTCGGGAGCCCCGGAGAAGGTGTGTATAGAATGGTCAGTTTCGTGCTGTCCAACTTGTTTTTCTCGAAATTGATGCACTTTATTTCCAGAGCGACGAAGTTAGAAAGACTGCGTGTAAACAAAAAAGATCAAGTTTAATTTTACGTAGATTGTTTGAGTTAGATTCATGGATAAATTCATTCTATATATATAATGCTTGTATTTTATTGGTCAATTTATTAGAATCCTTTATATCCTTTTTTCAATAATAACATTTATTTGCACGTAACACATAGGCTACTAGAAATAGAAGCAATCAATTTTTTAGAATATTATGTTCGTCTGGGTGTTCATATCTAAACAGGCTTTCTTTTGGAATAAAAATTTAAGATAATTGTTAAGATCATTACATTGTAGAATATACTATTCTTACGTAATAGCCGTGTCACATTGATACCTCTTCAAGTGCATCAATGCATAACAGCGCAAACATTTCACATAAAGAATCGAAGATTTGGATAATTCGATTAAAATCACCGTACCTATATGTATAAGGCCACATAAGAACGACAGGCGATCTCGAGCGTCGAATCCTCCCTGGAATTTGGGGACTTAACTTCTAAAGCGGCATCAAATAATCCCGTAACAATTCGGTTTTCTCCGAAATCTCCAAGTGAATTATCCTCCGCTGCATGTATAGCATGCACAGCCTCTGTATAGCAACGCGCATTATACACATACGGTCCAAGAAGTTACGCATATATTTCAAAGGACGTGACATAACAGGCTGCGCGAGTCTTCTCGGGGGGGCATAACGAGAATACCAGCCTCCACATCTGTGTATATGTGTGCATTTGCGTTGAAACTCAGAAAAAGGCGACTCTCTATATAATAGTAGCAAGTATCAGTGTGTATATATATATATAAGAAAGAAAAAGGAGAGTCGGACAGAGGAGCGAGTTTCGGAGGGTCGATAAAGCCATCAAAGCGAGTCGCTGCTTTGCTCGACCGCTTCTGTTGCGTCAACGAGCGAGAAAAGAAGAGGGAGCTCAAGAAGAGAGAGAGAGAGAGAGAGAGAAGAAGAAAGAAGGGAACAGAAAGAGAGAGAGAGGTAGAGAGAGGTAGAGGCTAGCGAAGAATGAATCTTTCCTCGTTTTGGCGAAAACGGTGGGTTTCCTTGTCCGGCTAATAACCGCCTCCGATGTTCCATTATGATCCGCTATAAGCGACAGGCCTTTCTCTCCCCTCTTTCTGGCCGCTCTCTCAGCAGCTCTCGGCAAGTATATATAGCACGCGCGCGCGCAGGTAAACCGATTTCACGAGCTAAAGCAAATATAATACGACAAACCAACAAACGACTCGTTACCGCGCGATCGCGTCGTCGTCTCGCACAGGAGACTTTTCCTTTCTCGCTCTCTTATACACATCAGACGAGAGTAGAGCTTCACACGGCTTCACGTCTCTTTTTCTTTTTCCGCAGCGAAACTGGCCGATTCGATCGATTACCTTCCTTTGAGCTGTGGGCACACAGAGCGCCTTTGCCGCCTTGTTGCCAGGGTGCACAATATATTTACCTCGCTCTCCTGTACCTCTCCTGTATCTCTCTGTATGGCGTGTGCAGCCCGACCCTCGTTTCAACGGTAGAAATTTCAACAGTTTTTGTCGGTTAATAAGGCATTACATTTCTGTGACATTCGGATTTACATTTACAGCCGACAATGTTGCAGACGCTCTATTATACCTTGACACAATTATGATGAGTATACAATTGTAAATAAAATTTTAAAATTAAGTAAATTATGAGTGTACAATTGAAGAAAGCGGAATGATTTTACATTTCCTTTGAAAATGTACGCAGCTATAATTAAAGTAACATTAAAAATCCTACTGACTTCACAAAGGAATGTATAATCTACGGACAACTGTTACGAATATTATATTTATAAGCTCCATTCGCATAAACATAACATAAAATAAAAGGTAAATATTAAATTATCTCTGAATCCGTCCCTCGTGCCCAACGAAGTTTCCACAGCCACGTGAAACATATGCATTATATACCGTAGCAATACAATGCCATTAGACTTATTCAGCTGCTGCATTTAAAGAAATAAATTTGTCTCCGAGCACGGAATGTTCTATACGTATAATATACGAGAAACGAAAAACTTTCCAACCACCTCGCACTAGTCAGTCGCATCGTTTTCCATCCAAACTCCAAGAAAACTGCGTGTGAGCCAAGCCGCCTGCCGCACATCACACACACACACACACACATACACATACACATTCGTAAATTCTGGCCTTGGTTCGATCGTCGCACATATAACGGCACGTATCGACTGAATACGAGAGAGAAAGAACTGTGAGGAGGACACGTTTTGGGGTGTTGGTCGTCGTCGACGCGGACATCGGCGTCCCGTCGTCGTCGCTCCGGCGACGCGCTGCAGCTTTCACACAGAAAAATCAAACGGGATCGCCGCTCCGTGTCCCCGGGAGTCGTTCACTGGCCCTCCCGCGTTGCCGTGTTTTTCCTTATATTAGCCGACCCACCGACTTTTCTTGTGCTGGACGAAAAAAGGTGTCTTTTGGCTCGCATACCGCGGAGATGTTGGCTCCTTTGCTTGCGAAAGGAACGCGAGCTCGTTCGCAGCGTGTTTTTCTGTATATGTTCCTCTGTATACGCGAGTATCCCTGTCCCCGTATTATTTCTTATTATTGCTTCTTTCCTTTCTATGGAATAAAGACTGCGCAGGATACTGCAGTTTTTACCGTTGATTTAGTGGCATATTATTTTCGTTCACTTTTTTGCTCCAACGGTTTCGGTATATTTTCCAATTTTGGAGGTAATGAAATTCTTGAGATACATATTATACACTTACATGCTTAAAATTCTGAAAAGATTGTATTGAGAAAATAAAAATGTGGGTTTTAAGTTAAAAGTAATTACAATTTAATGTCAATTTAACAAGTTAATTAAATTACTAGATATTGAAGAATAAACTGCAATTAAATATAATATATGCAATTAAAATATTATTTTTGGTAATTATTCCTTCTTTTCGAGCTCATTTTTGAGGTAACTGCTATTGCTGCTTGATAATACAGAGAAATAATTTTCTAATTTCCATCAATTTTTTTACTTGATTTTTATACTTAAAAGATTTCCTTATAAGCTTCTCATCAAGTGCAATATACGGATCATTCAATGCTTAATATATGGGTGAATTGATATATATCGATAAAATGTAGGAGATGCAATTTCCCACACGTGGACAATGTATGGCACAGGTCTCTAACAAGATATTAGCCACGTTAAATATTTTTACGCGGATGATGCATGTCCAAACTAGTAATCATTATTCCTCATTCAATAAATGTTTCTTTTTTTTACGTATATGTCAGTTCCATCGCTTTATAAACGTTTGTATTTTTCAATATAAAAGCTGAAGCGAGAACCGAAGTCCAACTTGTTTTTACTAATAATCAATTAATGTACGATCCGTCCATCTACCGCGGACTGTTTACCCTACTTTGCCGCGAAGACAAAGTGCACGAACGTAGAATGGGAATAAATAGCAATGTAGGTTATATTTATTATTAGTTGGCTCTCGAGACCCGCTCACCCTTTAGAATATTTATACGTCAGCGCACAAAGGGCACATGCATGAATGCGACACTCACACATGCAGGCGGAGACCCTGAAATAAAAGGAATCCCCCTACTCATCGCGCCGAAGAAATGAATTTGCGCGCACTGTGCACAGTATAATAGAAAACGAACTGGGCGCGTATACAGCAGTCGATCAATGTAACGACGACTGCCGAATCGACTTTTAAATTGAATTGAATTCCGGGAAAGGGGGAGAGAGACACTGCAGTTCAGCGAGTGTATGTGTGTAGCTCTTCCTCGCCTCCCCCTCTCCACGAGCTCTCGCTCTCTCTCTCTCTCTCATTTATCGGGCCATTTTCGCAACACCGTTTTCGCAGGATACTCTGGGCTTCGTGCTGTGTATACGGGCCATCTGTCGGCATCGGCGGCCTGCGACACAAAACAAACAGCTCTCGCACCAATTACCGGTGCGGCTGATTTCGAACTCTCTCTCTCTCTCTCTCTCTCTCTCTCTCTCTCTCTCTGACTTGGTCTTGGTTCGACATAATTTGGAGCGGCGCAAGGACAAAGGAGCTGAGCGCGGACCCCACGCCTACGATCGTTAGACTTCCTTCGTCTGTCTCTCTTTTTGTTCTTCGCTGGCTGGCTTGTGGGTAAATGGAAAACGAGAGTGGTTACTCTCTTGCAATACACTCGCCTTCAAGGCTTGTGCCTGAGTGTGTATGTGTGCAGTGTTTGTTTGCACAACAAGACTTTAAGTGATTTGTTCGTTTGGGAGGCCATTGTGTCCGATAGTGCATTGTCCAGGCGACGCTGAGTGTTTGTGGAGATTTGCAAATCAACCTTGAGACTAATCGCATAGAACAATGCCATATGTGTATGAACTATTGACTTTTTTTTGTAGATGACCACTTGATATATTTTTTTTTCTCGTCAATGTATGTATATAACTTGTTCCAATTTGAAATAGTTTATTTCAGACATTTATACTTGGTAAATGCTCTAATTTTGGTTGCTCCTTTCTTGTGTCCTTTATTGCGTTTTTCCTCGTCGGTAATATTATGAAGGTATACGTTAGATTTTATATTTGGCTGTGGCATATACACACTATTTCTTATTACTTGCATTGACACTATACAGCGAGTGACACAAAAGCGCCTCGGCTTCTCTTCCCCACATGCCTGCCTGCTACATTTACTATATTACAGTAAATAAAAGCGGTGAATCGATCTGGGGTGCGCGTGAGGAAGGGAAAAATCGTGACGTTGTGCTTTTTCCAGGAAATTACGGCGAGTCGGCCACCTACAAGTCCTATTTTGCTGCTACTGCGAGAATCGCAAAAACACGATAAACATTTCTTCTCTTATTTGTCGCAAATCTTGGGAAGAATTTCGTTTCTATAATTGAAGCCCTGAATGTTCTGAGTGATCTTGGTTCGTAGATATAAAATTTCTTCTCATAAAATTAAATGTTGCTTAACTTTTTTGGAAGGTGTTCCAAACTTTGAAATTATTAAAATTTGCATTTTCATTCAAACGCTGAAGCTTGTTAGAAATCAAAGGCTTTCATACATCAACAATCTATTTCGTATCAGAATACAAAGTTCTTATTAGGAGAATACAAACTACGTATCAGGATTTGTAGCGGTAAAACTAAAAAAGCTGTTTCCGTTTATAAATTAATATTTTTTGCATTAAAAAGATTTTTACATGAACTTTTGACCTAATTTTCCAGCACAATACGGATAAAATTTAATTAATATTTTCGACATTTCCAATAATTTTGATTGACAAAGAAATCAAACTACGTTAATCAAATCTCCCGTATCAAACGTAATATTCGTACCTCTCGGAATATCGAACATTCATTTAACCTTTAGAGGACGGGTCTGGTACCAAAAGGGACCACCAAGGGAAACAAAATGCTTTATATTTTTTTGAAGTTATTTGATATGCTGTGTGTAGTAAAAATATTAAAAATAATCCTGCAAACATCCTGCCTTCAAAAAGGTTCAAAAAGATTTCAAGGTCAAACGTTTTTTTTTCCTGTTTTGAGCTGAAACGTTGTTTTCCAACATTTATTTTTACGACTGTTGGCGACTGTAGTATGTTCATACGTATGTAGGTGTATATATATATATAAAAATATTTTCCTTATTACGTCTGTTTCAAGATTGATAATTCATCCAGGATTCTTTTTTTACTATTTTTTTGTCCGCAAGTCCTCTAAAGGTTAAAATTATGATTTGAAAACTAGTTTCTATATTACATCCAATACATATTACACTAAGCTCAGCAATTCCAAAATATCGCTATCACCGCACTTCATTACATTTTGTGTATAATCTGGTTGATCCGACATGTTATACACAGAATAACCAAAAGCCCCCAAATCGAAGCTAACTCGATATAATATTCAATTAAATTATGCCAAATCACGAATGAAAGCTTGAACTTTTAAACCCTTATGACCGAGGCTGAATGGAAAACACGAGGCGACGGTGAATAACTTCAATATCCACCCTACCGACGCGGTACTTTTTCGGCGCTTTCACGCGCGTCCGACGACGATTCACCAGTTAAAAGACGATCGAGCGAGCGAGCGAACGAGATGGGGTATGCAAGAGAAGGAAAATTGCCACTTTACTATTCGGCAGACGTCAATTTGTTGATTTTCGTGCTGCGAGAGAGAGAGAGAGAGAGAGAGAGGCCCGTCGTCGTTAAACACCTCACTGGGGCTTTCCACCCTCCTTTGGAAATGAGATTCGAGTCTCGCATTCTTTCCGCGAGCCGAGCTAATTTAAATCGAACACGGGACGCTGTATAATACCGAATCCGATCCCTCGGTCGTGCAGGGGATCGCGCGCTGCTGCACGTAGCCGGCAGCCCCTTAATTTTTCTTCTCGCGCAGCTTTTAAATAAACGCGGATGAACGCTCGATTCCCTCCTCCCCCCACCCACCTTCTCGCGCGCACACACACACACACACACACACACACAGAGTATTTTTATACGTTTCAGAGACGACGTTACCATCCTCCCGATTTTTCCCTACCGAAGGAATTAGGATTCCCGCTCACGTACGTTTCTCTCCCTTGTTCCTCCTTTTGAAACTCTCACCCTCTCTCGCGCGGGCTCTTCTTCTTCTACCTTCCATCGCGCGTCATTATTTTCGCGACTTCGCGTCCCGGCGTTTCCCACATTTTCTCACCCCTCTCTCGCACTCGGAGATACACTCCAGTCCTTGTAACTCGATTCCGCGATTCCATGTGTGTGTGTGTGTGTGTGTGTGTGTCTTTTTTTGTTCTTCCTTCTCCTCGGAGCTTTCGTTATACGTGCCGAGTGTAAGGGGAAAGTAGAGGAAGACGAGGTCGTCACATTGTCGCGAGTTTTTATGACTGGCAAGGAGAAGAGAGAGAGAGAGAGAGAGAGAGAGGGAGAGACAGACAGTGGCGGAATGTGCACTTGTGCAGCGCTATACAAGGGCGCGAATGGCGCACACGCAGACTGTGAGAGAGGATCTTTGCTATAGAGGGAAACTGTCGAGACTTGCGATTCTACCTGTTTCAACAACTTGTTCGTGCTTAGTGCTGCATACCGGCTTTCGTCACACGGGACTCCACGTCTCTCTCTCTCTCTCTCTCTCTCTCTCTCTCTCTCTCTCTCTGCCTTTTGGCAGTGTGGGCGTTGTTAAACGCTCGAGAACCCCCCACTGCTCCGTCTGATCGGCTGAGTGTAAATAGGCTCTTTTGGCTTGCAGATTTTATCCTCTATTGCACTTCATTGTTTATACACAAACACGTTCCCTTTGTCCCCCGACTTTCTACCCAGTATTTTAAAATATATATTTATTTTAATTCAAGCTATGACACAGCTTTTTAAATCAGAAGTAAAATAAAACATTTTACATTATGCTAAAGTCGAAATCTCACTATTCTTAATAATTCATTTTGAATACGGGGCATTTAAAAATCAGCAAAAAAATACAGACCTTTTTTGTTTCTTGACTTTTTTATCAACTTGGAACGATGAATGGACATTGTTTCCTGCATTATTTGTACAACAAGGGCTATCTTATCAGAGCAGTTAGTTTATCGCCTCGCGCAGAGTGCAGCTAATATAAAAGCAGGTGAAAGAAGCTGCTTATGTATTCTCCCCCCCCCCCTCTCTCCCTTTCTCTCTTTACATTCTCTAGCTCGAAGGTGCATATTTGCACACGACCATCTGTGTCTTCCTCTCAAGCTGCTATACACACTTGTACATCTTCGCTGCCAGCCTGTACTCTCTTACTCAATCTTGCCCATGGCAACTCCTCCACCTTTATACATTACATCCAAACACCTTTCCTTCCTCGTCATGCACTTTGCACACATACTTATATGTATATATATGTATATGCATATGTACGTGGAAACTGAGATTTTCTATCCTGGGAGAAGCATGTAGAAATAGCGGAGGGACTTAAAGTCCTTGGAAAAAGCGGTACGGGTCTACAGTAGTAGCAGCAGCAGCGACAGCAACATCAGTGGCGAACAGTAGAGACACCAGCTAAACTGCCATTGTCCCGAGAGCGTGGTTGCAGTCATCGAGAGGATGGGCGTATAGTATACCGTCTCTTCCCGGTAGTCTTCTGGTACCAACAGACCCGTCCCCCGACTGTATACACCCGTCGCGAAAATCAGTCTAACTTATTCGGGATCACGAATTAGTCATTATGGGTGTCCCCGTAGCACAGGTTCTTTTATGGTTCCCATATAGCTTTTATAGTACCGGCGACGTATATATATATATATACCACCGGCTACGCGGGCGCGCATGCACCTATCGTCCGAGTTTGCGCCTGAATTTATGCTTTTAATAGTCGTTCTAAAGAGGGAGAGAGAGAGAGACCGCAGTCAAGGCCGTTGTGGGCTGTGCATAGCAGTGCACCTGACGAAGATAGCGCGTGTATACCTTGATTCGTGAGAATATTGAGGTATATATCCCGAGAGTACCAGTCGAGGGAGGTCGAGAAAGCACGTGCGTGCCGTTCAGGCGTTCACGAGGATTACGCGCCTCTCCATGGCTTTATACTTCTACCTCTCTCTCTCTTGCTCTCTTACACGGGTACCTAGGGGAGGGGGGGGTGCAGTATACGGAAGTATAGCTATACTATTTGTTTGAACAGCCGATCGGTCGCCGGTTATTACACGATAGACTCGGTTATATGACGCGCGAACCTACCTTTTGCCTTTCGCTCGACTGTATGTAGTATACCCGTGTTGTTGCTGCTGCTGCTGGTACTGCCCGAGCGGAGAAAGTATTATACGAATTGTATAAATAATGTTGGGCAATGTTCGCGGTTGTGTTTGCAAGTAGATTCCATGTTGAGAACAGTAGAATTGCTTGGATGAAGCTTGTACTCGGCGCAGTTTTCCTTAGAATTTAAAATGTATTATATAGTTGACTAGATACAGCAAATGTGTTCGAAAGAGATTCGATAACATTTGCACGGGTTGTAACCTATTTTATTTATGCATGTTTAGCTTGCGGGAATGATAGTTAATTAGAATAGCCAACAACTATGAGATATTATGTTAAATTTGATTATTGTATATAACAACCAAATTATTCAGTTCAACGAACTTCAGTTGTTTCCATTGTAGTAGCCGGTAATGGAAACTAATTATTTATCGTTACTTTTCTACAGCTAAGATTTATTGGTTCCTTTTACGAAGAACGTTGTAAGTTGAAAATAACTATTTTTTTCCGTACTGTTATTATCAAATAATTCCTTAAGTACAACTGTGATTAAATTAATAAAAATAATATTTTTCGCTACGATAATTACCTTTTCTTTTTTACGATTAGCATTAGCAATAACTTTTCCAACCGAGTAGAGTGTGAAGAAACAGCTTGAAACAAGGAAGAGATATGGGCATAAGCATGTGTACACACACAAGACCCGCACGGCTGCGCGATTCCAAATTCATGCGGAAGGATATGCACGGGACTTGAATATTGGGCAGGTTTAAAGAGCTACAAGCCACTTGGATCACTAATGCACGCGTTCTTCCAAGTGCGTATATGCGGCTACACGCTTCTACTGCCACGCTCGCACTTCCACAAGGCTGTTTTTTTTCTCTTTTTTTTTACCATATGGGGCTTGTCGTCTTGTAAACTAGCTTTTTATGAAGGGCTTTACGAGCATTTTTCGTCCCCTCTGTTTCTCTTGGCTTTTTTGTTCCTCTCAGCTGCTAATTCGTGCGTAGAGTTTCAATTAGGATGCTAGATCTTATGGCTTTTTTTGTTAGACGTACGTAGCGTTTTTCCTTTTCTTTTTTTTTTTG